>APFE030151408.1:79585-108805 GCA_000404065.3 Pinus taeda | reverse complement strand
AATATATTAAAAACAAAATTTAATGTTAAATTATTATGGTTTATTTATGTTATTTTTGGTATAATTTGCTTAAAATTTGGTAGGAATTTTTTCTATTTTGATTTGAAAATTTTCTATAATCTGAGTTTCTAAAATCACAGTCAAAACAAAATCAATATTAACTGTGAGTTAACTCTCACAAAATAATAACATATACCAAATAGATCAACAATAGGAGATAGTCTTAAAAAATAATCATTTATCATAAAATAATTTTGGAAATTTAAATTACTACTTTAAAATTTAAATAAACTAAATTTTTTAATAAAACTAAATCCATTTCTAATATTAAAAAAGATTAAACACTTCAAAATTATTTGAAAAAAAAACCGTCCAACTTGTCCCATCTCACTACCATTCTCGGATTTTGTCGTTTGGCAGAAATTATTTGTAATTGCTTTTCCAGGCGGAAAAAATAAGATATGAACTTTCAACGCACGTTGCTGAAAATAAATTTATGATAAAAGTGACATTTCAACAAGGGCGGCTGAAAATTTTCTAGAACACTAAAGAGTGTGTGAACATCATGAAAATATAGTGGTACGTTTACAAAGACTTTTGTTCCTCGCAAGTTCCAGTGCACGAGATTTCGATGTTTACTTCTATAGTTGCAGTGCACGAGATTTCGATGTTTACTTCTATTTTTCCAGAAGGATGGGTAAGTGGGCCATTGACTTTTATTATCACGTGCTCTTCGAGAACGTTTTTGTCGGTTCCTTGTCGGTTCCTTGCGATGCTTCCCAGGAAACCTAGATTTGAGTCTATTGATGCTTATACAGATAATCCATTAGATTGCCAACTTATCCAACTCTCAATTATCACTTTCCAGTGAGAGGTTAAACTTAAAAGTTGCAAGCATCTCATTCACAACTTTCAAGTTCTAATATTCTGACGTCAATAACTAAACACTCAAAAATATTTCATTCTTTATAACCAATACTACTTCATCTAGTGCCATTATTACTCAATCTAGGTTGCATTATCTGAATCTCTAAAATTCAATACCAGTTAGATAACCCACCGATCAAATTGTCATATTAATGGCTACTAACTAATCAGATTTTGAAATCTCGAAAATCCAATGCCAATTACATAATCTAAGAACCAAATTGGCATATTAATTGCTACAAAAACCAATCAGATTTTGTACTCTCTAAAATTCATTGCCCATTAGATAATCGATCGACCAAATTGGCATATTCATGGCTACGAATACTAATCAGATTTTGTTTTCCATGGCCACGTAGTACTTTCATGTTTGGGTAAACTTCAAAACACAGCAAACACAGCAATGCAAAGTTAGTTACGTTAGGTCACTTATCACAGCTTTTCTTGGGTTTATTGACTGTGGGATGTAATCTGCAATTTGATTAATATATTCCTGATGCCTATGTTTGGTGGACGTAGCCCAATTGGTTGGGAGAACCACGTTAAATATTGTGTTTATGGGCTTCTGCTGTGTGTTTAATTGTTTGTTTGTTGTGCACTTGATCCAACAGTCGAGTACGAAAAAAGCAGAATATATATTAATATCATACGAGAATTTACAAAAAAAATTGCCAATTACATGAACAGAAAAACATCATGCTGCTAAAGCAAGAACCACATACCACCTCACCAGAATAGAAAACAAAGTACAATGGAGACTCTGGGTTGTCAAATCATGTTTTTAAGCCATGAGAAATAAAAGTGAAAGTGATTAGCATTATTTTTTAATTTTTTTATTTAAAGTGGAATGTGCTCACCAAAATGCTCCCTGACATGGAGCCGATATAACACCATATAACATACCCCACGGTGATGAGAGAGAAAAAAACGGTCAACGTATTATATGGTGTTATATCGGCCTCATGTCAGGGCATTTACTATGCTATAGTCTACGAAATAGGAACTGCCCTCACCAATGGTATAGAAAAAAAAGCGCAGGGTATTATATGGTGTTATATCGGCCCCATGTCAGGGGCATTTACTATGCTATAGTCTACGAAATAGGAACTGCCCTCACCAATGGTGTAGATCGTTGTTCGTGTCCACTTTACTATTTATTAATAAATTTAATTTTTATCAATACAAAGTATGCAGGGTTAGATGATGTTAGTGAGAAAAGTGACTTGTGCATTATTTTGAAACTTTGTTTCAATTTTAATGGTAATGTTATGTATTATTAAAATTTTTGTTAGTTTAAATTATATAATCATTTTATGTTCGCTCTATTCTACAGACTCAATATAATACAATTCAGCGTCTTTTTCTGAAAAAATAGATTTATTTTAATTTTCAATTTATTAAATTTGGAGAGGAATTAAATAGGTCAAAGTGCAAATAGAAAAATTGAAAAAAGGTTTGCATTTTGAGAAATTTGATCTATATTTACTCTTCATAGATCCAAAATTAAGATGAATCTAGACAGATTTAATATATCTATATCTATAGATATATTTACTAATTCAAAAATTAATATAAAAAATTGTAAAATAAGTAAGATTATTAAAATTCCACATAAAAAATATAACTATAAAAATATGCAAACGCACTTATTAAACTAAAATAATTAAATAAAAATAATCAATTTAGTGGTTGCTTTTTTCTCCACATTTTTACAAGCCAAAGAAGAAATATACATTTTTTTAAGTTTGCAACTTTTGTTAAACAAATATTTTTTCGACCAAGCTTGGACCATGTGACTTTTTAGCTGTGAAATATTTTAACATAACCCTTTATCACCATCTATTCTAATATGGCATAAATATATATTTGATCAACTTAAAACGAATTTAATTTATTTATTTTTCAAATTCTCATAAGTATTTGAAATCTTACTCCGAAAACAACCCTCTTTGTTGGCGTATAGCCAATATTGTGTACCAATGACCTTTCTCCCGTTTTATAACAAACCAAAATTATCTCTGAAACCATAAAGAGGAAAATGATCGCACGCAGTTGAAGACGCAGGGTCCCATTCCCGCTCTATAAATATTAAAAATGTTAATTTAACGTTTTAATCAATATTATCTTGAAAGAATCAAGATGAAAAGAAGTCAAAGTTGCGTGCGAGTTACGTTACTTTTCGTCTGTGTGCAACTCTTCTTCCAGTTCATGTTGACAACTGGTAGGAAATGGAGTTAGTGATAAGGAGTAGTCGACGAAATACCTTTTGGGTTTTGTGCCATCTGGTAACCGGCGAGACTACTTTGCCTGGGCCATCTCTCTCCATCTTCCTCTCCCAAACGCGACAGGACGTTTTCTACAGTGATGTCCGCTGTTTATTCTATTCCGTTGAGGTCTATAAATGCAGTTGTCTATAATGCGACTTTTTGAAAGCCTTTTAGGTGGTTTTTTCTGGTCAAAATCCAGCAGCAATTTATTGAAATCGCAAGTTTGATAGCTAGTTTATGCACAATCAAAGCGTCACAGGGTTTTTCAGGATGCTGAATCCAAATATGCAGTTAAAAAACCATTTTAACTGCAACAAATCAAGATTTAACCTCAATTTTTTCCAACTGATTCTGTCACCAAAATCTCCAAAAAGTCGCATTATAAACAACTCCTTTTAGGTATTATAGATAGTCAGGCTTAAATGCCAAGCATGAGCAGACTCCTTGAAAACGATGAAGGGACAAGTGTCACACAAAATCCCACTCCTATGTTTTTAAGTGTAATTACATTATGAATGATATGAAATTCACGATGTGTCATACTGTGCCAAGTTTGTAATTTAGTTAAATAGACTATGTTATAACCAGCGACTCTATATGTGGAATTAAATATATAATTACAGTCTTGGTATTTACTTTGAATTTATACACAGTTATGTTTTATTTACAGATTTAATATTTTTTTTATAATGATATATTTTTAACTTATGTGTATGTTATGTATGGTATCAGAGCGCTTAGGTTGCAAAAACGGAGACCTATGGAACAAAGAAAATAACAACATTGGTGATGTGCACAAAGGAAGTAGAGAAGTAGCTAGTATGAGGAGAACTAAGAATCCGCCACATAGGTCGGTACTGGGAGCAGGACCAACACCATTTCAAGAAAGTACCCCTGAGGTATGGGTGCAACTAGGCGATGAGCCATGAAATACCAATACAGATATCATGGAGACTGTACAAGAATTGAAAGATGAGATGGTTGGGCTAAGGGTAGATAACGTACGACTGATGCAGGAGCATGAAAGGATTATGAAGAGACTATCTGATAGACAAAATGATAGGAAACTAGTATGTAGCCCCTAACACGAAAATATGACAAGGGAACATGAGTTTCGAACTCAAAATGTGGAGACAAAAGGTGGCAAAGAAAATCATGAAGAAGAATCAGATAATGTGTTTAATCACAAGACACATAAGAGACAAAAAATGGAACTTCAAGGTGAGTTTTGAAAAATAAAGCCTCATCTCTTTGATGGTGAACAAGAAAAGGCAACAAAAGCATGGTTCATTAATATGAACACGTAGTTCCAGCTGTATTAGTATGACCATAATCTAAAGGCTTGTCTGGCCATTTTCGAGCTACAAGGGAAAGCCACATTATGGTGGAACAAAGTAAAAATAGTTCGCGGAGTCTATGAACAAAGCATAACCTGGGAAAAATTTCAGAGATATTTTAAACAAAAATATATTATAGAAATATTTTATGACGAAAGAGAAAAAGAATTTCATTATCTTCAACTGGGTCAAATGTCCATGGATGAATTCATAACAAAGTTTACATCATTAATTTGGTATGTCCCTTACATATGCGAAGAAAAAGAAAAAGTGCAATGGTTTATCAGAAGTCTTCTATTGTTCATGAAAGAATGACTAGACTTTGACAACCCAAAAGCCATGGACAAAATTATTCGTAAGGCACAGATTTGCTATCAGAAAAACAAACCAAAGGGAGATATGGTTAAGAGGTGGGCTAACAAAAAAGGAGGTGAATTTGTTCCCAGCCACAAGGGGAACAAGGGAACAGGCAACAAAGGATTATATAAAGGTTAAACCAATCAGAATATGAATAGGAATCAACCCAGATTTAATGTACCAGGTGAAACTAGGATGAATAAGCAATTTGGTAGGACTAAAGAAGAATTGACTAATAGACCACTTGTATAGTGTTGGGGATGCAGAGGCTTGCATTATGTCAAAAATTTCCCACGCCGCAAGGGAGTTGATCAGATCTCACAAATGCAAGAAGCATCTACCGTAGGAGAAGTGGCAAGAAGCATTCCAAAAATTAATGCTACCCGTGAAGATCATCAGGCAAAATTTCAGCCAACCATGGTTGAATTTGAAGGTACATTTTTTAGACCAAACCATCTCTATTTTAATTGATCCCAAGGCCACGTTGAGTTATATTAGCTCCAAGATAGTGGAATGATGTAAATTGCAAGTTGTTACGTTTAAAAATCCTTAGCTAGTAAAACTAGTCATAGGAGCAAAAAGAAGAGTTTTGGTCAAAGTAAGTAATTGCCATTTAAAATTAGCTAATCAGTCTATCATGGAAGATTTGAATGTGTTACCCCTAGAGTCATACGACATCCTTATAGGTATGAACTGATTGGAAAAACATTGGTCCCTCATTAACTATAAAACCAAAACTATTAATTACCGAGATGAGAAGGGTGAAAGGCTGGAAATTCAAGATATTCAAAAAACTTTGCAATTAAAACCTATAAAAACCTCCCAATTAGAAAAATGCATCAGAAAAGGTTTCCAAGTCTATGCAATACAAGTAGGGTATGCTAACTCTAAAGATAAAACTGTGTCACTAGAAAATATACCTGTGGTATAAAATTTTCCAGATGTATTTCCTAAAGAAATTCTGTGTCTACCCCCAAAAAGGGACATAGATTTAACCATTGAGTTAATTCCAGGGGCTACCCCAATTTCCCGAGCCTCTTAACAATTGAGCATACCAAAGCTAACAAAATTAAAGATGTAGCTTCAAGAGTTGTTTGATAAAAAGTATATACGTCCCAGTGTGTCCCCTTGGGGACCTCCAGTATTATTTGTTAAAAACAAGGATGGAACCCTGCGAATGTGCATGGATTACCATCAGTTAAATAAGCTAACCATTAAGAACAAATACCCCCTTCCTTTTATAGATGAGTTATTTGATCAAGTGAAAGGTGCAACCATGCTCTCAAAGATCGATCTCCGCTTAGACTATCATCAGAGCAAAATAAAAGAGGAAGATATAGCAAAAATTGCGTTCAGGACTCGTTATGGACATTATGAGTTCGTATTTTTACCGTTTGGGCTAACTAGTTCCCCAAAAAAAATCATGTGCCTCATGAACATTATATTTCACCAGTTCTTAGACAAGTTTGTGTTAATATTTATTGATGACATACTGATTTACTCTCGGAGCATAGAAGAACATAAGGAGCATCTCTGTATTGTTCTGCAAATCCTAAGAGAGCACCAATTGTATGCTAAGTACAGTAAATGTGATTTATTTAAGGATAAAATCCAGTACTTGGGACATGTCATCACCAAGAACGGAATTGCAATGGATCCAGAGAAAATAAGGACTATCATGGAGTGGATGGTATCAAAAGATGTAGCTAACATAACATCGTTCATGGGTCTAATAAGATATTATAGACGATTTGTGGAAGGCTTTTCTAGGGTCGCATATCCTGTTACCTCTCTGCAAAAGAAAGGAAAAGCCTTTAGATAGACTCCTGATTTTCAGAGGAGCTTTGATCAACTCAAACATTTACCCACCACCGCACCTATTTTGAGCATCATTGATCCCAATAAGGAATACGTTGTTTGTACTGATGATAGCAAAGAAGGTGTAGGTGGTGTATTAATGCAAGAAGGTAGGGTGGTTGCCTATGAGTCTAGAAAACCTAAAGAGTATGAGAAAATGTATTCAACATATGATTTAGAACTGACAGCCATGATTCATGCCTTAAAGTTGTGGCGATGTTACTTGCTGGGTAAGAAATCTTTGTTAATGACTGATCATCATAGTCTCACAAGCTATTTCAAACATGCCACATTAAATTCTACGCAAGCTCAATGGGCTAACTTCCTAAGTGAATTTGATTTTGAAATCAGACACTTGAAGGGAAAAGAGAACCGAGTTTTGGATGCCTTAAGTCATAAGGTAAATTGTTTATATGAGATTCCTTTTAGCGAATCATGAACCACTTTTTATGAGTACATTCGTGAAACAACCATGCAAGATTTAGTATATAAACATTTGTGGCAGCAAGCAAAAATTCTTAACAACCATGAACAACAACTAGGATACAAGGTAAATTCAGAAGAATTTTTGATCTATAGGAAGAAGTTATATGTGCCTAACCGGAAACTTCTCAAAAAATTAATTTTAGATGAGTATCATAAGAATCCTTATGCAAGGCACCCTGGATACCATAAAACGATTTCTACCCTTAGAAAAAAAATTACCTGGATTGGTATTAAGAAGGAGGTGGCAGAATATATAGCCCATTGTCTGGAATGCATGCAAGTAAAGGCGAAGCACCAACACCGAACATGACTACTCCACCCACTGCCTATTCCTGAGTAGAATTGGAAACCATATCCATTGATTTCATTACCGGACTGCCCAAGCCTAAGAGACAAAATGACTCTAGCATCGTGGTAATGGAAAAACTGATCAAATCTGCTCATTTCATACCAGTCCAATCAACTTATAAAGCAATGCAAATTGTTAACATTTTTATGCAAAACATTTTTAAATTGCATGGAATACCCAAGATGATCATTTCCGACCGTGATGTAAAATTCACATCAGCCTTCTGGAATGCCCTTTTTGAAGGATTGGCCAAACAATTACACTTCAGCACTACATATCATCCTCAAACAGATGGGCAGACGGAGCGAGTAAATCAAGTATTTGAAGACATTTTGTGAACTTACATAATGCAACAACCATCTAAGTGGGAGGACTACCTGCACTTGGTAGAGTTTTCCTATAACAATGGATACCATACATCCTTACAAATGAGTCCCCTTGAGATGTTATATAGGTGTAAGTGCAGGACACCTTTGAGTTGGAGTGGCCCAGAAGACAAGTTGATGCTAGGACTAGACATGTTAGAAGAAATGGAGGACATGGTGAAAAAGGTACGAAACAATTTGAAAGTTTCCCAGGATCAACAAAAGAACTTTAGTGATCGGAAGAGGAGTTTCCGAGAATTTCATGTGGGGGATCATGTTTATATTCAGGTATGAGCCAAGAAAAGCACGTTGTAGTGGACCGGGTGTGCTAAACTAGCACCTCGATTCTGTGGCCCTTTCCAAATTTTAGCTCGAATTGGACCAGTGGATTACCAACTTGCTTTACCCAGCCATATTCATGTGCACAATGTCTTTCACATTTCTCTACTTAAGAAATTCATTTATGATGCTAACCACATAATCAGTTGGTAACACATTTAGGTAAAGTGTATAATAAGCATATTGTTTCAGTTCATATTTATTAGACAGGTTGGTTGACAATTTTAAGTGTTTTATTGCTTTGTATGTGTCGAACCGAAAGGCGATTTCTTGGTCGAGCCATTGGTTATACTCGATCGGAGAGAAGTAATGTTGCGAAAACGAGTTATCACCTAGGTTAAAGTGCAATGAAAACACTATGGGCCTGAGGAGACCACCTAGGAAGATGAGCAGGTTATGAAGGAAACCTTTCCAAATTTATTTTCAGAGGGAAAACATTGGGACAATGTTACATATCGGGGGAGGAGATGTGATATCCCCAAATTATGTAAATATTTATTTTACTGCAAACCAAACAATTTGTTATTTCTTTAATTATAGAACTGTTTCTTGGATTAAGCATGTAGAAAATGAATTAGCAATTATTTGTAAATGATGTTTTATTGTTTTTACTTATAAGTAGTTAGGGAGACAATTATTTTCCTTAACTAATTCTTGGGTATTTACTCAAGAAAGATCAAGAGGATAGGGGTATCTGAGATCAAGAAGAAAATAAAGAGAAGAAAAGACAAAAGGATAATGCGTGCTGAGATGTGAGGTAGAGTTCGATACTTATGTCTAGTGTGGACCAGATAATCGTGAGACCATAAATATCTCACATTAGAAACGAATCGGGGGAAGACTGCAGGAATTAGTAGTCTTAAGGTTGGGAGGAAAAATATCGAGCAACAAGGTTTATTTGCAGGCTAAGTGTGGAAAGCTTGGACCAGATAAGTGAAATTTCCTTAAAGTAATTAGAATTTTGTTATGCTTTGTTACATAAATATATGTATAGGCCATTGTAATAGACTATGGAAATTAATGGATTAATGGAAAATGTAGGAGTAGACAGTAAATAATTTCCTTTCTATTGACCGAAGGGAAAAATTATGTATAAACTAGTCAAATAATTTATGATTGAAATTTAGTAGTTCTTATTAAGAATATATGCTAGAACTGAACAAGTGTATTTCAGTTGGAAATAATTTTAATAAGTTCCTACTAAGGAACATATGGCAGACTTAAAATAAACATATTTCAATATTGGAAAATAGTTTTAAACTAGTATGATTCAATATCGAATACCACTGTCAAAGAATAAATATAAAATACCAAAATTTCCTCTTCTAAAGAACAGTAGAATACTAAAACCCTTGCTAATTAACCTTGAGTAACAGGGATGAATAAAAACAAGCGTTCAGGTATAAACATATCGATTCAGCATTCACGAAATAAAACAAAGGAAATAGTATATGTAATAAAAATGAGATATAGAGTACGCAACAGGATTAAAATAATCTCATTATACTACCCTCGCGTTTTGGACATATACCCTTTACCATATCAATGAAAATGGTACGATAATTAAAATTTCTAAACTGTAATAACAGGAAGCGAAAGAACAAGGAACTGTTGACATTTAAATAGCACGATGCATTACACAACCGTAATGAAAATTATAATATTAAGAACAGTTGGTCCTCAGGAAAAGCAACTACACAACTGGCTAACCAACAATAGAATTGGACAGGCAGGGTTGAAATTCCTCTGGCAAAATAAAAAAAAATATACATTCGCTTCAAAGATAGCGGAAGAAAATGTTGAAACTCATAAATTAAACAGAAATCTTCATAGAGGAAACCCGTCGTAATTTATGCCACCATCTCTCGCCTTTAAGGGTCGGCTTGTCTAGTACTTTCAAAATCAAGCAATACTATATAGACCAAATAGAGCCCTATGGGATCCGAATCTTCACACTCTCAGAAAACTTAAGAAATGGAGTACCCAGAGGAGATTTAATGCATTCCAAACAATATTTCCCACCTGCGTACCTCGCAGTACATGAATACCTGTAAAACCCTCCACCCAAACTGGAAGGGGTAACCGGTTTAATAGGGAAAGCGAACTGAACGATAAAAACGAATTGTATGTGAAATCTTGGAAAAACAATACAATCATTACCTAGCTGGAACTTATTATGCAAACCCTCGTAGCAGCAGAGTATCAAAACAGAGGCCACAACACTTGCCAAGAAGCCAGGGTCAGTTAGAGGTCACAGAAAGGCGCCCACGGGAAAATAATATATGGTAACAGTGAAGAACCATGAATATTACCTAATGAAGTGAATTCGGAGAAAACCCTCGACATGGAAGAAAGTTGAATCAAAGGTCGATATGTTTGCCATAGAGGCCAGAGAAAGTCAAAAGCCATGATTCGACAACAACAAACAATTTTATAGTGCATTTCGAGTGATAACACCCATGGGTACTTGAGAATGGTTAAACCCTTCTGAGGTGGGGCCTCCAACTCCTGAAAGAGAATAATGAAAAAAATTCTTCAAGTTTGTCAAGGCATAGAAACCCCAGAAGGCATCACCACCGTGTGATCCAAAGAACAAAGGAGAGACGTTGATCTGAAGCCAGTCCCGAGGATAGCAGTAGAGTGGTACCACCATAAAGGATTCAGCCAGGAAAGGACTCCACCTAGGCCAAATTGACAGCCAAGTTATTAATGGAATGTGTGAGAATAGGTAGTAGTGTTGTTAACTAACAAAAGTCGGACAACTATACAGTCAGGCTTAAATTCCAAGCCTGAGAAGACTCCTTGAAAACGACAAAGGGAAAAGTGTCACACAAAATCTCGCTATTATGATTTTAAGTGTAATTACATTATGAATGATATGAAAGTCACGATGGGTCATGCTGGACCAAGTTTATAATTTAGTTAAGTAGACTATGTTATAACCAGCAACTCTGTATGTGGAATTAAATATATAATTACAGTCTTGGTATTTATTTTGACTTTATACACAATTATGTTTTATTTACATATTTAATTTTTTTTTTTATGATGATATATTTTTAACTTATGGGTATGTTACAAGAAGTTATAAGAAGGCCAACTTCCATGAAATTTCGATAGCATTTAACCAAATATAAGTTACCAAATCAGCGCTGAGGGGGTTTGTCAATCCTTATGTGATTGATTCAGTTTGATCTTATAATGTAACAATGTTGCGTTGAGAATTTTGTTGTACAGATGATCGTAACACAAGGTTACTTATGTGCTCTGTTTGAATTCGGTTTTGACATCCCTGTTGGTTGTTGTTATTGGTGCATATCATAATAGGGATGCATTAGCTTTGGTATTTTTAACCTTAATCATAAAATAATTTTAACTCCAAAACATAATTGAATGAAGGTTAGAATAGGGGAAAGGATTATTGGATAGGATCAGTTTAATATGTAAGGTAGTGAGGAAGCCTGCAATATCATTGTAGCAGATATGATCACAACTATTGAGATGAGGTAAATACACCCTCTAATCCATTCGCTTGAGTTCTCTTTTCTCTCCTGGTAAAAGATAACAATAATATTTTGCACTGAGTGTAGTGGATTAGGGTCATAGTTGGAAGTTGAATGTGTCACTAGAGACCAGAGTTTAATTCGAGAAGGACCCTGTAGGAAACTCATAGCCATTTCTCTACAAAAATAAATCAAAGTTCCCACAATTTTGGCTTTTCTACGAGCGCACATTATGTTAGCTTTCTCCATGCTACACATTTTAAACTCACATTAAGCTTTGAAGACTGCGAGATAATCCAACTGAAAGAATCAACCATAAATTTCAACTAATGTGTCTCTGAATACTCACCATGAAGCCCATGCCATGAAAAATATAATAGCAGGAGCCAAATAGGACATTGCCGAAGCGAAGGTAGGAGATGTATCCTTCAATCCCATTAGTAAGAATGCTTGAAAAGCACAAATGCTATAACAAACATCGAAATTATTGAGATTCTGATATGAATTAATGACATTCATGAGCATGCAGGATGTGGACTTCAAATACTTAAGTCACCCTCCAAAAGAAAACAGAAAGAATTGTCTGAAAAACGTTAAAATCACTATTGTTGGCTGATTCTTCCTTCATTCCAGACATAAAACCATGACTATGAATTGCTTGGAATTAAAACAATGCTCAACACTTCAAAGTGGTTATTAACTTCAATTGAAATGAAGCGAGGGAGCCATACATTCTTCTCAAGGAAGAAGGAAAATGGGGTAATCACCAGTGCTCCAACCACGTCGAAATAAATTATGAAAGCTATAGGATTCATCCCCTTTGATAATTCATTTCCCATAACAACTCCCATCACTACATTACTCTTCTAGATGTCCACCATGGAGGCTCAGATGCCTAACTCTTCTACACTACAGAATTACCGTTGGTTAGTGTATATTTTGGATCAGATCTTCTTCTATTCCCCTAGCCTTCAGTTTTTCACATCACAAATAACCAGGTCTACTTTATGAGAAAAGAAGAAGTTACAAACTCCATGCAAGTGTAAATATGGCACATGAGGAATTTAAAGCATGTTATTATACTATATGAAATACTGATAGATCCATTATGATTATTATGTTTTTGAATGGAATACTGATATATCCATTATGATTATTAGGTTTTTGATAGCTTAATTAAGACTCGTGGAGTTCTCTTGCAACATAAGTTAAAGGCAACGTAAGGCCACATTTCAACCATATGTCTACCTAAAAACTCTGTCAACAAGTCAAATATAGCACGTGGATACCTTATCTTCACTCAATAATGGGAAAATATTTTGGAGAACAATTCAAAAGAAATCAAGCCAGACCATTTTACACTCAATTAAGCAAGTCCGTTAAACAAACCCTCTTTTTTTTAAATGAAAGGAATATGTTTTTCTCTTAGCTAGAAGGCTAGAAGGTAAGAGTGAGGTTGTTGATACCAAGTCATATTATAATTATAGTCATTTAAGAATAATTTTTTGAGAGTTTAAGCCATTGCAAAAATATTTATTAAGGCATCAATGTTCAACATGTCACTCGCTAGTAATTGGATGGAAGGATAATAATTGTTCTGCCCAACTGCCCAAAATAACTCCAATTGACAAATTGGTTAAACAAACTACTTGACTGAAACACGTATTTGACAGAGAAGAAACCCAACTCTCGTATTGTTTCTTATTAATGTTCTAAACCAACTTTCATAATATTATCAGTGAAAATATACCTTATCTTGCTCTTCATGGTCTTGAATGCCCACCTCAAATCACTTTCTATGCTTTTCTTTTGCTTGTAGTAAACCACTAGAGCATGAACTTAATTTTTCGTTTATTTTTTTTTAGGATATTGTTGCTTTCCATTAGCATTGATTGAGAAATCCTGTAACAGAAGTCCTGTTTCTTTCATTTATGATTGAGAAATCTTGTACAAGAAGTCTCCCATTCTATCAAACCGAAGATGCTACCGTGTTGATAAAGTGAAGATCACACAATGTCAAGAAAAGTATATTCTTGGGACCCCTGGAAGTAATGTTTTTCTTTATTTTATGACAATATTGTCCATTGTTTGGATCTTTTTGGGAGTTTTGTGAAAGTACAAGAGACTTGCCACCACTATAAGAGGGAGTAGGAGTAGCTGCAATGTGGTTTCAACAACGAACAACTACACATGTGTTGGACTTCACGGTGAGCTAGTTTCAAATTTAACTCTTCATCATTTAGGGACCACTCACAATATACAGGTATCAAATTATGTGTTCGTTATTATATTTATAATTGAGAAAATATGACCATATTATTAAATTTTTTTTTTTTTTTTACCAGCCAATGTTTTGTTGAAATAGTGTTTTGAATCTAATTCTTTTTTTTAAACAATAGATAGATCAGGTTTAGTAAATTATTGGTTGGTTTTACTTATCAGTATTTAAATCTTCAATTAAATTTGACACTCCATCAAATATTGAAGATGAAAGAATGGAAGATAGAATTTGGTTGGTGATTGCAATGATGGAAAATCAATGATCTAAAAATCCAAAATTTGAATAAGCTTAAGTTGTATATTTAGCTCAGTGCCGAAAGATTTTAAAATCAAAGGTCACACAAAATGGTAAGTAGGTTTTTCCTTCCTGGAATAACTTGAAAGAATATATTAACTGAAAAAGAAGTTTCTAATTTACTTACCAGTAACTCATGTGATGACATCTAGACATTTTTTCAACAATTTGTCTACACTTTGTACACCATTGCCATCCTTTATCTTTGTTTAGCTTTCGAGTCATTGCGTAAGAAAAGATAATTCCTTTTCACGAAATTGTAAGAATAGATATCTTTGATGCTTTACAGGATCTAGAAAAGTCTGAATCTTCAGGCAAAGAAAAGTTGAGTTGAATCTCATATGACCATTCCCTAAAGTTAGAGATGGAAACTGTAAGCAGTGGCATAAGAGTATCAATGAAGCACAAGAGACTAACAGAGCCAACGCAAGAATAAGGGATCCATAACAGGGCAGGATCTTGGTAACTCTTCTTGCCAAATGAACCCAAGAAATACTAGCAACGATATAGGTACAAGGGACTCAAAGGGTGAGAGGATGTCATCTCACTGTGGACAAATCGTCAAAGGTTGCTCCCCCATGCACTGGTGTAGTTGTGCATGTGTTCAAATAGGGTATCATGTGTAGCCTAAAATATGTCCAAAAAGTGATGTAAGTTTTTGTAATTTATGTTTAAAAGGAATCTCATTAACTTTCCATTTCACTATGCAATCATGTAGATGTTATGCAAAACTGTTTCACAAATATTTGTAAGATATAAATCAACAAAAAAATCATATGGAGTAATTACTTAGTGGGGATTTTCATAAATTCTATAAATCCATAATTAACATTATTTTGTAATTCGATTTATAACTTGGTATTTAGTTAGCAATTCTACAACGATTTCGAATGAATAGGCTTCAAACATAATTTCTTGAAGGCCAAAAAAATTATGATATAGTGACTCTTAAAAGATAAATTGCAGAGAGAATTATTTAGTTTGTAACACCCCTTTTTTATAATAATATACTACTCCCTAGTAAAGAGGAAGTATGATTTAAACTAAAATTATATACAAAGAATACCTACCCACTTGATGTTGTATTCACATGAAATTCTAATTATAGTTATAATAAAAAATACGAATTAAATTACCATGTGTCCAAGTCCTGCCATCTAAAATAACATGTGTAACTTAAAATATTTCTAAAAAGTGATGTAAGATTTTGTAATTTGATGCAAGAGCATCTCACACTCTTAATTAAATGAAGAATCCAAAGCAGAACAAAAAGAGGACGTGGACCATCGAGCTGAATAAGTGGACTTTTCTGTTTAAAACAGAGGGAATGATGGAATGGATAAATCTCTTGAAGGCTTGTTATTAAATGTAATCTAACATGTATGCATTATGGAGTGGTTTGTTAGAGGATTGATCAGATCCTTTCAGTGATCTGATCTAATGTTTCTTAGAGATTGATGAACTTGCGTTATAATATATATATTATATATATATTATATATATATATATATATTATATATATATATATATATATATATAATATATATATATATATATATATATCGTGAGCGACAGGGGAGGAATAGAGTGATAGGTAAAGCTTTGTAAACCTGAGTGTTAAAAATGTAGCTGAGAGGAGAACTTGTATCTAAGGCTTAAATGCCTTAACCTGTATTCAATATTGTATAATGTATAGATTATGTGTTCTGTGAGTTCCGTGTGCCTGTGTTTATGCCTTTGTTCAGTTATGTTGTATATATGTGCAAATGACTTAAATTATGTTTGTAGGTAATGTTGATTGACCATCGATCACTTAAGGATTGATGGCAATCCATTGATAAATGGGTTAACGATGTGTCATGTGTCTAAAGCGAAGTATGGGAGAAACTATGGATTTAACGCAGAAATCCATCAATCGAAAGATATTAAGTCCAATAGGAGGTTGGAGGAATGATACACAGGAGCTGTTGGATCAATATGATCAATGGCTCAGATGATGTCGCTGAGGGACAGAGCTTTATCGCATCAGCGGAACCATTATAATGATATCGGAATCGACCTTTTCAATATAGCGATAGCGATATGAAATTTAAATCACAACCGTCGGATTGAGGGTCCAGATCGACGGTTTAGATGAAATTGGGGATCACATAATGGGGAGGTCAAGGGATGGTGGTCTCTGGAATGGCAATACGTTGATGGCTGATATTGCAATATCTCTGATAAGCTGATCAGCGATCGAAGCTTGGGCCGATCAGCGGTCGGAGGATTAGCACAGTGAAAAGCGATAAGGAGCAGACCCGATGACAATTTTGAGCACGGGTTTATAATATTTGAGATCTGCCTATATGTTCGGGAGCGGAATTTTCCCATGTTTCTGTGTATTGTAGTTAAGTTTTGATGCTTCTAGCCTTAAAGGAAATCCCGATAATTAATTGTTTACGAAAGTTATATGGTCTCGGTTTAATGTAAAAGTGCCATTTAAAGGCTTCGGGTTAAAGGAATGCTTTCGATAAGGATTGTGGGCCCATAACCCATAGGCCTCATAATCGAATTATTGTGAAGAAAAGGGGTTTTGGCCTTACCCCAAAATCTCTTTTCATCAAGTGGTATTAGAGCGGGGAAAGTTTTCCTACGAGAAGGAAGAAGAGTGAAATCAGAAGGGAAAAGAGGTACAATTGTGTTAAAGCTGGAGAGTTTGTGGTCTTACTGTCGTGCAGAGAATGGCAGTGGAAGGTGAGAAGATTTGTAGCAACCTAGAGCAAAGTGTGCTCAATTGGTTCTAGAGAAAAGAACCAGAAGGATGCCAAAAGACCGAGTGAGGTGGGCTTGGTGAGGTATCATGTTGCAGGGAGAACACTGTTACTGTAGAGGTTGGTTGCACCTCAGAAAAGATCATGAAGGTAGTTCCACTGAAATAGTGGGTACAATTGCTAAGGATAAGGAGAAGTATATGACCAGGAGGTCATAAAATTTTGTGCCTCGAGAGTCTGATGCAAGAGCATCCAACACTCTTAATTAAATGAAGAATCCAAAATGGAGAAAAGAGAGGACGCAGACCATCAAGCTGAATAAGGGGATTTTTCTGTTTAAAACAGAGTGAACGATGGAATGGATAAATCTCTCAAAGACTTGTTATTAAATGTAGTCTGTCATGTATGCATTATGGAGTGGTTTGTTAGAGGGTTGATCGGATCCTTTCAGTGATCCTATCCAATGTTTCTTAGAGATTGATGAACCTACGTGTTATATGCATATCGCAAGACAGACAGGGGGAGGAATAGATTGATAGGTAAAACTTTGTAAACCTAAGTGTTAAAAATGTAGCTGAGAGGAGAACTTGTATCTAAGGCTGAAATGTATTAACTTATATTAAATATTGTATAATGTATAGATTATGTGTTCTGTGAGTTCCGTGTGCCTGTGTTTATGCCTTTGCTCAGTTATGTTGTATATATGTGCAAATGACTTAAATTCTGTTTGTAGGTAATGTTGATCGACCATCGATCACTTAAGGATCGATGGCGATCCATTGATAAATGAGTTAACTGTGTGTCATGTGTCTAAAGCGAAGTACGACAAAAACTGTGGGTTTAATGCAGAAATCCATCAATCGAAAGATATTAAGTCCAAGAGGAGGTTGAAGGAACGATACATAGGAGTCGTTGGATCAATATGATCAACGGTCCAGATGATGTTGCTGAGGGACAGAGCTTTATCGCATCGGCAGAACCATTATAATGATATCATAACCGACCTTTTCAATATAGCAATATCAATATGCGATTTAAATCACAACCATCGGATCGATGGTCCAGATTGATAGTTTAGCTGAAATCAGCAATCACATATCAGGGAGGTCAAGGGACGGTGGTCTGTGGAACGATGATACGCCGATGGCCGATATTGCAATATCTCTGATAAGCTGATCGGCGATCAGAGATAGGGCCGATCAGAGGTCAAAGGATTAGTGTAGCGAAAAGCGATAAGGAGTGGACCCAACAACAATTCTGAGCGCAGGTTTATAATATTTGAGATCCACCTATATGTTCAGGAGTGGAATTTTCTCATGTTTCTGTGTATTGCAGTTAAGTTTTGATGCTCTGGGATTTAATAGAAATCCTGATAATTAATGGCCTATGAAAGTTATATGGTCTCGGTTTAATGTAAAAGCCCCATTTAAAGGCTTAGGGTTAAAGTAATGCTTTTGATAAGGTTTGTGGGCCCATAACCCACAGGCCTCAGGATTGAATTATTGTGAAGAAAAGGGGTTTTGGCCTTACCCCAAAATCTCTTTTCATCAACTTATGTTTAAACGGAATCTCTTAACATTTGGATTTTGTTTCAATGGATCATTTGTCAATGCTTTTGGAGGGCATTCATTTTGTACTACTTGGCATTCATCTTGTACTACTTGACATGTATATCATTGGATGAGTTGGAACCAGCTTTGAAAAAGAATGGAATATATTATGACAAAACAATTAAGCAAAATATTACCAATGTCGACATTGACCATGTAAGTAGATCTTTGTAATGCTTCATATATACATGTACCACTTTTTGTTAAAAGATGGAAAGAAGAACTAGAATGAAACTTACACAATGAAACTAGCTGCTCATAGATGAGCAAGATACACATGGAGAGTCCCCAAGCAGTACCGCTCTATATACCATTAATCATCAAATCATAAATATATACGTTTACATTCAATTTAGGGAGATCAAAACTATCTCCTAAAAATTAGGAAATAAGTCTGAACTAAGACACACACAACCGTGAAACAAACTTTCTCCATTAATTTCAACTCTTCCCCTTAATGGAGAAAGGATTCACTTGCACACCTAAGATCACCCTAAACAGTTCAAATTTGATCTTCCCAAGAGGCTTGATGAAGATATCAACTGCATTTTCACAGGTGTTACAATATTCAATAAAAGACTCTTTGGACTAAACCTTTTCTCTAACAAAATGAAATTGAGTATCTATATGTTTTGTGTTTTTATGAAAAACAGGATTATTTTCTAGCTTGATTGAACTTTGGTTGTCACATTTGATCATCGTAACATCCTCTTGTTATTCTCCTACATCATGAAGAAGTCTTGTCAACCAAATTGCTTCGCAAGTGGCTCCACATACGACTTGATACTCTGCTTTTGTTGATGATAAAGATACAATACTTTGTTTTTTATTGCTCCAAGAAATGACTCCAGAACTAGTATTGAAATAATACCCAGTTATAGATCTTATATCATCCAGATCCCCAGCCCAATCTGAATCTGAATAGCCTATCAGTTTACATCAAAAGAATCAGTATATTTAATGCCAAAGTTTATGGTTCCTTGAAGATACCTTAGGACACCTTTTGCTACCACCGATGATTTTCAAGATGTTTTGTCATGAATTGAATCAACACACTGACTAAATATGCTAAGTCAGGTCTCGTTGTAGTCAAGTAAATCAAACTTCCAGCGAGTTGTCTGCACAATGTAGCATTGACCTTTTTAGAACCATCATCACTTTGAACTTTAACATTCTATTGTATAAGTACTAAAACGCCTTTACACTGATCCAGTTTGAATTTCTTCAACAAGTCCCTGAAATACTTTCCTTGAGTAACAAAATTCTGGCCAGAGCCCTTCGAGACTTCAAGACCCACACAATAATGCAGTTCTCTGAGGTCCTTCATTTCAAATACCTGTGACATCTGCACTTTAATTTATTCAACCAATTCATCATAATTTCCAGTGACAATCAAATCATCAACATATAATGAAATCATCACAATCTTCCCCTTTGAATAAAATCTAGTATACAAATTTGGATCATTTTACTTATCTTATAAGCATGTTGTAAGAAGAAAGAGTCTATGTTTTCATACCAAGATCTAGGAGCTTGTTTCAATCCATACAATGTTTTATTTAATTTACAAACCAAGTGTTTCTGCCCCTTTTTAATAAACTCTTTTGGTTGTGTTAAACAAACCTTTTCCTTCAATTCCCCATTTAGAAAAGCAGATTTCGCATCTAGCTGGTGTAAGCTCCAATGGTGCTTTATAGCTAGATCTATTAACATCCTAATATTATTTAAATTAGCTACAGGAGAAAAAGTCTCCTCATAATCAATCCCTTCTCTCTGTGAGTACCCTTTGGCCACCAACCTATATTTATACTTGTCTACACTACCATTCGCTTTGAACTTAGGTTTATATAGCCATTTACAACCTATGGGCTCTTTCCTCTTGGCAGTTCAACTATTTCCTAAGTTTTATTTTTAATTATGGACTCATACTCTTCTTTCATAGCTGACCTTCATTCATCATACTGGTTTGCTTCATTACAATTCATGGGCTCAACAACATTTAAAATACTAGTCATAAGAGCATAATATTTGTACCTTGCAGGTAAGTGAGTTTGTTACCTTGATCTCCTTGGTAGTGGACTTGCCTCAATTTTTTCCTGTTTGATTTCTTGCTCTCCTTTGAATAGACTTCAATTGATGAAAGTATCCACATCGCTAGGTTCCTCTTTCTGCTATTGCTGCTGTTGTAAACGACTATCTTTGGCTTCATCATTGTTGTCATCAATCAGTAAAGGCATGCAGAACTCCTCATAACTTCTGTCTTTATTCCCTTCATCAACCTGTTCATGGAAGATAACATCTCTACTCACAAATACCTTGTGAGTAGATGGATTAAACATCATATATGCTTTGAAATTAGAACGATACCCTAAAAATATGCATTTTATGGCTTTAACATCAAATTTATTTCTATCTTCGTTAGGAAATGTGTTCAAAATATTTAGAACCAAATACTCTCAAGTGATGGACTATAGGTTTAAAACCACACAAAGCCTCAAATGGAGGCTTGAGATCAAGACACCTAGTTGGACTTCTTTTCTTTAAGAGAATTGTAGTACTAATAGCTTCTGCCCAAAAACCATTAGATAGGTTCTTACCTTTCATCATGTTGTGTGCACACTCAACCAGAGTTTTGTTCTTTCTCTCTATAACCCCATTTTGTTGTGGAGCGTGGGGTATTGTAAACTATTGTAGTATTCCAAGATCTCTGCAATATTTGATGAAGTTTCCAAGCCTGTATTCTGCCCTTTGATCTGAGCGGAGAATTTTGATGACTTTCCCTGTCTGCTTTTCAAGCATATTTCTGAATTCTTTAAAATACTCAAAATCATCTCTTTTCCTTATAGGAAAGTATATCCATGTATATTTTGTGCAGTCGTCAATAAATATAAAAAAATTATAAGCTCCACCTAAGGACCTTGTTTGCATAAGTCCATAAATATCAGTATGCACAAGTTCAAGTATATCTTTCTTTCTCTAATTTAAGCTAAAAGGAAATTCATCCCTATGCATTTTTCCAAGTGTATAACCTTCACAATCAATATGCTCATTTCTTAAAATAGGAAGTCCATTAACCATACCTTGTTACTGCAGCAATAATAATTCATGAAGGTTGATGTGACCAATCCTTTGATGCCAAAGATTATATGTTGTCAAAGATTATCTATTGTCATAGTCATTGAAGTTAAAGCTTGATGTGGCATGCTTGTAACATTCAACTTATACAGGCCTCCAACTCATACTCCTGATGCAACCATCTTCTGATGATCAAATTCTTTTTAATACCAGGTACATACATGACATTCTCAATGTGCCTGATATTACCATTAGGCAATATCACATGAATATCTCCATACCCTTTAATATGATATTTTCTTTCATCTACAAGGTAGATGTTATCAATATTATTGGTCTCCTTAAAATTTCCATACCTGTGTTTATTACCTGTCATGTGAGTGGATGCTCCAGAATCCACAAGCCAAGTCTTAGCCTCAGCGGTCTCAATAGAAAGAGCAACATCAGACACGAATAATTTAAGATCATGATTCTGATCTTCACTAGCAAAACATCTTGTATGCCTCTTATGTTTATCTCTGGTTTCATCAATCTTCTTTTTGTAACAATCTCTAGCAATATGACTAATTCTGCCACAATAAAAACATTTAAGCATATGACATACCTCTAAATGGCTTTTTCTAGGATGGACCACCTCTTTATGTCCTCCTGCTAGTTTCCCCCACCATGTCAGATCTGCATTCTAAGGCTTCAGATTCATACACTTCTCTTCTTCCTGCATCAAAATCCCTGTCAACTCTTCAAAGGTGGGAGCTTTCTCCCTCACCACAAGCCCTGTAATGAACATTTGATAATCCTTTTTCATGCCAATTAATTTAAGCACAACGAGATCTGTGTTGGACACTTTCTCCCCTATGTCGCCCAACTTGTCTATTAGTTCTTTAATATGTGAGATGAATGCACCAACAAATTCATTCTCATACATTCTAATGGAGAGAATCTTACTCTTCAGAAACAATAGTCTATTTTTATTTTTTGTTTCATAAAAATCCTTGAATGTCACCCAAATGCCATTAGCAGTTTTGCATTCTCGAATATGAGGGATTATGTTGTCTTTTATCGACATCTTCAACAACACATTCACTTTATTTCCCCTCTTCCCAAATTTTGAATTGATGCAACTATGGCACCACTGACTACAATCAGCTTTGCTTCATCTCTAATTGCAATTGTCCACGCACTTGAACCCTCAACCAATGTCTGCACTTGAACTTTTAGTTGGCATAATTTGACCCATCGAGTTTATTTCTCTCATTAAGGTATGTCTTTGCAGTAATTATTCATTGTGACAGAACCACGACTCTAATAACATATCCATTGGTCCAATATACAAATCCAGTAATCCAACAAATTATCTATAGATCCAACGCTAGATCCTCCACCAATCGATCTACGTATCTAACTCCAGATCCTCCAACAGTCGATCTATGGATCGAACTTCAGATCCTCCAATAGTCGATCTACAGATCGAACTTCAGATCCTCCAACAATTGATCTGCGGATCGAACCTAGATCCTCCAATAGCCAATCTGCGGATTGAACTTGAGATCCTCCAATAGCTCCAAATTTAGGTGCTACAGATCCAACTCCAGACATATAGCCTTAAAAAAAACGTTGGACGAGACCACCAACACAGGTACAGTTGGTCTCCGGCCACCAATGCTGATCTAAACCCTTTCACTATGTACAACCATCGTTGTTCAGCATGGCTTCTCCTTTTTTGAGGTTGCGTTGATGAGGCTTACTCAAAATCTCAGTGCTCTATCACAAAAAAAGTTGTACCAACCACTAAGGCTCTCAACCACCAAGGCTTACACGCTCTCCAATCTCAGCCACAAGGGCTCTCAACCACCAAGGCTCACCACAAAACCAACTCTGTCACAAGGCTCTCAATCTAGCCACCAAGGCTCTTATTCCATGTTAAAAAATGGAAAGACAAACTAGAATGGAACTTAGTAGCAGCTCACAAGTGAGCAAGCTACGCCTAGAGACTGCCCCAACAGTGCTTCTCTATATGCCATTAATCATCAAATCAGAAATATATACGTTTACATTCAAGTTAGGGAGATCAAAACTATATCCTAAAAAATAGGAACCAAGTCTAAACTAAGACACACACAACAGTAAAACAAACTTTCTCTATTAATTTCAACTCTTTTCATATATACATGTACAACTCTTAGCCTACAACTAAATTGATTAATTATATCTACAGGATGGACAGATATAATTAGTTTGTAGCGAGGATGAGAAAAAGGAAACCCACTGAAATCACAAAAAGAGACATTGAGATATTTATATGATTTGACACCGAGGCATAAATGATTTATGAGTAAATTGTTGGTATAAAGTTTCTTATTGTTCCGGTGATGAGTTATTTTTTGTTTTGTGATCACAATGTGATAAGCTACAACTTGAACCCATTACATAAACGTTTTCATGGATAGCAAATTGAAAGAATTTATGAAACAATTGATTCCCTCTTTTGTTTAGGGTGTTCTAGGGAGCATTTACAAACGCTGTTACACGGCAACCTCTCCTCCAGGATCGTTGATATTGTTAATTTCAGCCCCAATCTTTGACTTTTTTGAATAATGTTATTTGAACTTTTTGTAGCAACATTCCAGAGTCATTCAATATTCAATAATTTTCTTCTGCTGGTCGTTCTTCATATTCTTATTGTTTTGATATTTGATCAACATTTCATGCAGTCCACCTCAACCTATTCAACTAACTTTAAAATGGTACTGTGGTAAAACCTATTCAACTTACTTTAAAATGGTACTGTGATAACTTTAAAATGGTAATGTGATAACCGACATACAACTTTTCTTTGTAAACATGGACACATTCTGCTGTCTGCTTATGAATTGCGTTCAGAGTCAAGTAGCTAGATGCCTGGAGCAGATTAGCAATAAATGAATTTTCTGAATACTATCCTTTTTTAATCTCTCTTTTGCTACCAATAAATAAATTTTCTGAATACTGTCCTCTTTTAATCTCTTTTTTGTTTTGGACATACTATGCTATCTCTCTTTTGCTACCAATAAATAAATTTTCTGAATACTGTCCTCTTTTAATCTCTTTTTTGTTTTGGACATACTATGCTGGTATTGCAGATATATCAATTGTTGATATTCCGAATGCTCTTGGATTATATGGGATTAATCCCAAAGCTTAGTTATTCTGTGTGAATTAATCACGGGCTTAGTAACAAAATAACTCTGCGGCTTACATTTAAAAACCCATTCTTGTTTATTAAGTCATGCAGTTCTTGTTTATAAGTCAATGGGTTGAAGACCCTTACAGTAAGCACACAACATTAACATTATTATATGTATGAGATACCACGCTTACAATACTCTCAACTTAATAAAATACTCGCCACAGAATATGCATAACCAACTAACTCAACATGCTTTGTCTCTTCATATATCCGAACATATACCTTTTAAAACAAAGGGGAAAATGATAATTTTGCTTTGTTTGCAGAGAAAGATGTTAAAAATCATCAAATGGAATCCTTCCATGAAGAGAGAGGAGGTGTTTCTGAGTTGATCCACGTGAATTGTTCATGCTGCTTACCAAGTCGATTTCCAGAGAAACTATAGGTTGATAGGATATTTTCTATTTCCTTCATCTCATCATGTGTGATCTTAACAGAAAGAGAACCAATATTTTCTTCTAAATTCTCCACTTTGGTGGTTCCAGGAATGGGTGAAATATCATTTCCCTGATGAAAAATCCAACCAAGTGAAAGTTGACCAGGAGAACATCCCTTCCTGGAAGCTATTTCAGCTATCTTTGCAAAAGTCACCTTATTCTTTTCAAGATTCTCTACTGTAAGCCTTGGCATTGTCTGTACAAAACATCAATACTTTATAAAATTGTAAAAATCCTTCAACAAAACAATCAAATGCAGTAATTTATCAATGCATTACTAGTAACTCAATATAATTTTGAGAAAATGAACTCAGCAATTTCGGGGAACGGGTATTAAAATGAAATGTTTCGGATAAATATCAAATAAGATTAAGAATGTTAACTTTTATTTATAATACAACTCTTTTTATATATCAATATTCTTTTTTGAAATACTAAACTCAAATAAAGTATAGGTAAACGCAGATATACCTTTCTAGCATCATTATTCGTTAAATTTTCAACTAACTTTGCTCCAGATGAAAGAAAACCTCCCCCTAGAGGGCTGTATGGCACAATTCCAATACCGAGTTCTCTGCCATTAGAATGTTAATATGTTAGTTAGTAATTCATAATACAAAGCTAATAACAATATGGAAAATGGCAACTCCAACATCTGATCATACCTGCAAGTGGGAATAATTTCGTCCTCTACATCCCTAGTCCACAAAGACCACTCTAACTGAACTGCTGTTATGGGATGAACAGCATGAGCCCTTCTAATTGTCGATGGGGACGCCTCCGAAAGTCCGATGTACTTTATTTTCCCTTCTTCAACTAATTTCTTCAGCTCTCCAATCTGTCACAGATGGACACAAAGCACCACATCAAACAGCTGTATTTAAAAGGACAGGAAAGTTACAAGAGATCTTGCTTCTCTCATATGGATGGATGTTTTATGGTGGACGTTTCCAGCCATTGAGTGTGGTTCATCTCTCTCTGGAAGATAAGATGACTATCTCTGTACTGAAGATGAAGATGAGTCATACTTAATGGCCAGAAACTTTGACCATAAAAACTTCAATATGAGCAATTCCGAAATGCTAAGATGACTATTTCTGTGCTGAAGATGGAGATGAGTCCTACTTAATGGCCAGAAACTTTGACCATAAAAACTTCAATATGAGCAATTCCGAAATGCTAAAACAGAATTGTTTTCTTCACATAAGCCTCCATTCTAAAGTCCAGAATTATTCCATAAGTAAACCTGAAATCCATAATCATTCGAGAAGTAAACCAGAGCTATTGCAACAGCACATACCGTAACTTCAATGGGGACTTTAGTGTCAATACGATGTTGATAATAAAGATCGATAAAATCCACTTCAAGTCTCTTCAAGCTTGCTTCACAGGCGGCACGAACATATGCGGGATCTCCTCGAATCTCGGGTTTTTCATCATGTGTTACCCCAAACTTTGTGGCTAATTGGACTTTCTCCCTAATTCCTTTAATGGCCTGCAAACAACATACCGTAGGCAAAAATTCTATCAAATTGGGTAAGCTCTAGATAATTGCAATTACAAGGAAAGAGAAAACCCCATTCAACAGTCCTACCTTTCCAACGAGGATCTCGTTGGTGAAAGGGCCATAAATATCCGAAGTATCAAGAAAAGTGACACCTCTGGAGACGGCATGGCGGATGAGAGATATCATTTCTTGGTCGGGCTTTGGAGGGCCATAGAAGGCCGACATGCCCATGCACCCTAACCCCAATGCTGATACTTCTAATCCTTGTGACCCCAAACGTAATCTGCCCACTGATGGTAATACCGCCATTGCTCTGCTCTCTATGCGGCACTCAAACAATCAATCCGGTAAGACAGAACCCTTCCTTCTCGTTCGCCCCTGCTACTTCAATGCCGTACCTGCACCTGCTACTTCAATGCCGTAAGAAATAAATACATCATGACGTTCGAAATCATTAATGTGGCCTACGATGAATTGGTCTTTCCTTTGACTCACCGCAGGATCAATTGTCATGTCGTTCTCATTTAAAAAAAAATAGTAATCTGGTTTTTTAATGTTTTTTAGTGAGTGACCGCCACAGCAGGTTTAGGGTACAATATTTCCGGACATTGCTAGTTATAAATATAAATAAGCTGATTGTAGTGAGGATAATTTCTTCGAAAGTCAAAATTTATTTCAATATATAAAACCACATATTATCCGATAGATTTTATATTTACTATTTTTTTAATGCCGTTTTTCTGGATAAATTGATCTTGATGATGAATCTACTTCTAAATTTAAAAGATTTATCAATGATATGCACACTGTCGGTCATTTTTAGATTGGGCTTTATAACAACACCGAGCACAAAAAACTCTTCACACATATTATCACATATTTATATATCAAATAACATTTTATCATATAGAAGGTAAATGTAATTTTTATTTATATAAAATAAACATAGGTTTAATCTTATTTAATATTTTTAATATTAAAAAATAAAATTTATTAAAATAAAATTACTTAAAATCCGGCCAGAATTTTTCCCTATCCCGGATTTGATTTGAAAATTCTCTACCATAGTGACTCAGAAGTTCTTCAAAATGTTAAAACCATATATAGCATAAACAAAAAAAAAAAAACCAATTTTAAATAACAAAAAATAGATAATTTATCTACTAATTAATTTACTTAAAAAAGATAAAAACAAAATTACAATGTCATTTAACGGTGAGTTAACTCTTACAAAATAATAACAGATACCAAATATGTCAACAATATGGCATAGTTTAAGAAAATGACTTTTTTATGGTGGAAATTTTTGAATCATGTATTTTATAATGGAAATAGATTCAGCACCATTAAAAACTTTTGGGCCACCTAAAATTTTGAAGTTTGATAGTTATAACTTGGATTTACAAAAATCCCTACCTGATTTTTTCAAAATATAACTGTCATTACAAAAACACAATCTCAATAAGCTACTTCTACTAATTAATTTACTTAATAAAAGATGAAAACAAAATTACAGTGTCATTTCACTGTGAGTTAACTCTTACAAAACAATAACATATACCAAATATGTCAACAATATGGAGTAGTTTAAGAAAATGATTTTTTACAGTGGAAATTTTTGGAAATTTGGATCACCACTGTTAAGCTTTATGATTTTGGGTAACCCAGAAGTTTTTAATGAAGCTGAATCTATTTCCAATATTAAAAAAGAGTACTCTATGGAGGCCGAGAATGGCGGGCAAAAAAGTTTCAAAAAATCTTGTAGATACTGTGTTTGAATCATGTTTTTTATAGTAGAAATAGATTCAACACCATAACTTGGATTTACAAAAATCCCTAACTGATTTTTTCAAAATGTAACAGTCATTACAAAAACATAATCTCAATAAACTACTGCATTAAAAAAAATTAAAAAATCCGAAAATAAAATTAAATTATTTGAAAATAAAAATAACTAAACGTCAAAATTGTCCCCTCGCTACCATTGTTAATTCACTGCACGGCAGTGCGCTACAATTGTCGGATTTTGTCGTTTGGGAGAAAATATTTTTTAATGGGAAGATATGAACTTTCGACGAACGTTGCTGAAAATAAACTTATAATAAAAGTGACATTTCAACAAGGGCGGCTGAAAAGTGACATTTCAACAAGGGCGGCTGAAAATTTTGTAGAACGCTAGTGTGAACATCAAAATATATGGTTTCATAAAAGTGACATTTCAAGCAGGGCGGCTGAAAATTTTCTAGAACA
>APFE030151408.1:52800-77848 GCA_000404065.3 Pinus taeda | reverse complement strand
TAAAATTTATTAAAATAAAATTACTTAAAATCCGGCCAGAATTTTTCCCTATCCCGGATTTGATTTGAAAATTCTCTACCATAGTGACTCAGAAGTTCTTCAAAATGTTAAAACCATATATAGCATAAACAAAAAAAAAAAAACCAATTTTAAATAACAAAAAATAGATAATTTATCTACTAATTAATTTACTTAAAAAAGATAAAAACAAAATTACAATGTCATTTAACGGTGAGTTAACTCTTACAAAATAATAACAGATACCAAATATGTCAACAATATGGCATAGTTTAAGAAAATGACTTTTTTATGGTGGAAATTTTTGAATCATGTATTTTATAATGGAAATAGATTCAGCACCATTAAAAACTTTTGGGCCACCTAAAATTTTGAAGTTTGATAGTTATAACTTGGATTTACAAAAATCCCTACCTGATTTTTTCAAAATATAACTGTCATTACAAAAACACAATCTCAATAAGCTACTTCTACTAATTAATTTACTTAATAAAAGATGAAAACAAAATTACAGTGTCATTTCACTGTGAGTTAACTCTTACAAAACAATAACATATACCAAATATGTCAACAATATGGAGTAGTTTAAGAAAATGATTTTTTACAGTGGAAATTTTTGGAAATTTGGATCACCACTGTTAAGCTTTATGATTTTGGGTAACCCACAATAACATATACCAAATATGTCAACAATATGGAGTAGTTTAAGAAAATGATTTTTTACAGTGGAAATTTTTGGAAATTTGGATCACCACTGTTAAGCTTTATGATTTTGGGTAACCCAGAAGTTTTTAATGAAGCTGAATCTATTTCCAATATTAAAAAAGAGTACTCTATGGAGGCCGAGAATGGCGGGCAAAAAAGTTTCAAAAAATCTTGTAGATACTGTGTTTGAATCATGTTTTTTATAGTAGAAATAGATTCAACACCATAACTTGGATTTACAAAAATCCCTAACTGATTTTTTCAAAATGTAACAGTCATTACAAAAACATAATCTCAATAAACTACTGCATTAAAAAAAATTAAAAAATCCGAAAATAAAATTAAATTATTTGAAAATAAAAATAACTAAACGTCAAAATTGTCCCCTCGCTACCATTGTTAATTCACTGCACGGCAGTGCGCTACAATTGTCGGATTTTGTCGTTTGGGAGAAAATATTTTTTAATGGGAAGATATGAACTTTCGACGAACGTTGCTGAAAATAAACTTATAATAAAAGTGACATTTCAACAAGGGCGGCTGAAAAGTGACATTTCAACAAGGGCGGCTGAAAATTTTGTAGAACGCTAGTGTGAACATCAAAATATATGGTTTCATAAAAGTGACATTTCAAGCAGGGCGGCTGAAAATTTTCTAGAACACTAAAGTATGTGAACATCAAAATACACTGGATACCGTAGTTTTAAATTTTTTTAAATAACGAGCGAAGAGGTCAAAGAGGCAAAGCTAACTGGCACGTTTACGTTTTTTCTATTTAATACTTTCACCGAGTAAATATCAATGGTTACCATCTATGATATGATTTCCAACGACATTTGCATATTACAATATTTGAAATTATTACATGTGAAAAGGTTAAGTGCTACTTGATTTGACATGTCTACAAATATATATAAACTGAGGAAATGAGGGTTTGACAGTATTAAGAGGTTATTGTATTAAACATTACAGAACACCATGTCTGGTAGGAATTTATCCTTTTTCGGTGTTACTTCCATATATATATTGGGTGTGACTTCCATATATATTGGGTGTGACTTTAATATATGGGGTGTCTCATCTCTTTAGGATATCATTACAGGTTAGGCGGATTTTAGAGAGCCAAAGCTATTTCTGTTGGCCTAAATACCTCAATACGATGGTGCACCCGACGACTGTTAAACCGAGTGGGCCTGAGGAGCAGACATTACTATCAACCTCACTACTGAGGTTGTCCATCAAAGGCGTAGGATAGATTAACGGATACCAACAGGCCCATTATTATTGATGTGAGAGAGGCCTTTCTATTGACAAATTATCTGACCTAAGGTGGGACTTTATTGTTAAAAGTGATATATGTAGTTCTGTCTGTGCTCATTTAAGCCACCACTATGGCTTCCTTACAGCTGTATTAACTCTCAGCTTATGTGATGGCCTAGGTGGTGAGGTGGCTCATCCAAAAACTTTAATGCAGTATGTTCCGTTGCAGACCTTGGGATTCGCCTTGCCTTTGTGATCTCCAACTGTTGTAGTGATCGGACGGTGGGAGCAGGTTCCGAATTTCTATGCATCCAGTATAATCTCCATCTTATTCTCATTGTTCTTCCCTGGAGGAGGGTTTTTGTCTACTCTGTATGGAGTCTTCTAGGCGTAGGTGACTTCCCATGCCTTCTGCTTGTAGTTTACTTGTAGTTTTGTTTTATTCGTGCTCATTGCTACCATGAATGCTCTGCTAAACTACAATGGCTCCTTCAACAATTACCACAGGCTCTCGAACTTCGTTGTTCGACAACAAACATGAAGGAGGGTTTTATATTTGGTCTGGCTCAGGTAATTTACGAAAAAATTCTTTTGCTTTTCCTTGCATAGTTCTTTTCAATTTCATCGGTCTAATTTATGGTTATAATTCGAATGATAACCTCTGTCACTCCTCCCTCTTGGTGGAGGTTTCTTGTCGGTAAACTGATGGCTCTCGAGGAGTTACCTGAGGCTCCATTTGTGTGCGTGCAAAGCCAAATGATCAGTTCCCTTCCGGGTACATAAATTTTCTAGTCTAGGGTTTATAGAGAAGGTTTTCTCTTGCCGATGCTCTCAGTTTCCGAGGGAGGCTTAACTAAAATGTTTTTAAGTTGTTATCACATTTTTTTGTGTTAAATTAACTCCAACCTTTAACAAGCAGACAATATTTGGCTCATGTAAGGTTGTAAGAGTCGAGAAATCGGCCGCCTTTGGTTTACTAGTTTTTAGGAAGAAAAACCTACTTTGCTTTTGCGATAAAATGGGCAGCTTTATCATTCATTGTATGATTTAAGACTTATGCTCTTAACAATCCTTGAGTTAATATTTATATATATCCTCATTGTTTTGTCTCACATTTCCATCTAGAGGACTGTATGCTAAATGGTTTGTTTAGAAATGTTTACACCTCGACTGTGTGTGATAATATGGTCATTTCATCTATGTTTATATGTTAAGGGTATACATATATATAACCTTCTGAAAAGAAAAATAGTTGTTCTTCTTCCTTTTTTTTCTTTTCTTCTTCTTCTTCTTTTTTTTCTTTTTTTTCTGCATGTCCTAATATATTTGGACAGATCTGCAATCTTGTTTCTCATGAATCTTGCTTTTACTGCATTTACTAGGTCCACACCTAAACAAATGCCTATGTTTTCTTTTACCCTAGATTCAGGGTTTTTGCTAATAATTATAGAAGGCACACTACTACCTACATTATAATTGTAGTTTTACTATTGCCATGATGGAAATTTTGACAGTAACTTTTCAAGTATATGAACTATTAATTAGCAAACATACCTAGGTTTTGGCTACATTTACTGCAATCTTTATTTGACATAAAGGTTCTTTATCTCTTATCTACAGTAGTCAAATTTGTATACTGTTCAGCATGCAAATATTACATGTTTAATACTTCTTTACTGTGCCTATTTCTTAACAAGAATTTGATCCTCCGGATGTTCAGAGTAAATAAAAATACTTATAGTTTATTGTGTAATTGTTCTCCTATATTCTGTTGTTTCTTTATTGAATCTATTATTTAATAAGAGCTGGAACTACTAGCTACAAAAATATAAATAATTACGAATAAAATTTTATATAGATTTTCCTAAATCTAGCCTGCTCTTTTCTAGAATTCCAAATCTAGCTTATGAAATATTATCACATGTTTCAATATGATGAGATTTCTTACTTATCTCGCATGCACAATATACCAAAATTGATTAGCAACCAGACCTGATCGAAGCTTTTCCTCCCAACCTTGAGACTACACGTCAATAGTCTTTCCCCAAGCTATTCGTGACCCAGTGACTTCTTCTCTCCATCAAGAACCTTGTTTTTCACAGCTATTTGGTCTCAACGAGACGTAGCTATCACAGGTTGCCTGACCCTTCAGCATAGCTCTCCATTTTTTCTTTCTGATCTCAGATACCCAATCCTCTTCACCCTCTTGGGTAAAAATACTCAAGAACTTAATTTTGGGATAGATAACTATCTCTCATAACTAATTAATAAGTAAAAACAGTAGTAACTGCAAAATTCATTTTTTTCAAAACTGAATTTAAAATATTTTATAGTTTGAAATAGTAACAGTTTGTTTTTTTGCAGTAAAATGAATATTTACATTAACTCGGGATATTACATCTTCCCCGCCTAAAATGGAACATTGTCCCAATGTTCTCCCTCTGAAAATAGACCTGGAAATTTTTCTTTCATAATCTGTTCATCCTCAGAGGTGGCCTCTTCCCACCCATAGTGTTGCCACTGCACTTTAACCTGGGTGATAACTCGTTTCCGTAGTGTTACTTCTCTCTGATCTAGTATAGCTAAAGGTTCGACCAAGAACTCGCCTTCCGGTTCAACCTAAACATAGCAACAAAGTCTGTTTTAATAAATCTGTAATATATATATAATAATATATATATATCTTACAAGAATGTCTTTCCATTTGGTTACGTGATTAGCATCATAAACATATTTCCTAAGTACAAAAACATGAAAGACATTGTGTATACGAATGTGACACGGTAGGGCAAGTTGGTAAGCCACCGGTTCGATTCGAGCTAGAATTTGGAAAGGCCCGCGGAATCAGGGTGTTAATTTAGCACATATACGGACCATTGCAAGGTGCTTTTCTTAGCTCGTACTCTAATGTAAACATGATATCCTACTTGGAATTCCCGGAAGCTCCTCTTTTGACCAGTAAAGTTATTTTTCTGGTCCTGAGCAACTTTTAAATTGACTCGAACATTTCTCACCATTTCTTCCATGTCTTCTAACATTTCTGGCCATAGCATCAACTTATCCTTTGGACCATTCCAGCTCAAGGGTGTCTTGCACTTGCACCCGTATAATACCTCAAAGGGACTCATCTGTAAGGATGCATGGTATTTGTTGTTATAGGCAAATTCTACCAAGTGTAGGTAGCCCTCCCACTTAGTTGGTTGTTGCATTACATAAGATCACAACATGCTTTCAACAACTTGATTTACTCGTTCAATTTTCCCATCTGCTTGAGGATGATATGCAGTGCTGAAGTGCAGTTGTGTATCTAATCCCTCAAAAAGGGCCTTCTAGAAGGCTAATGTAAATTTTACATCTTTGTCGGAAATGATCATCTTAGGGATTCCATGTAATTTGAAAATGTTTTGCATAAAAATGTTAGCAATCTGTACTGCTTTATGATTTGACTGGACAGGTATGAAATGAGAAGACTTGCTCAATTTTTCTACCACCACCATGATGGAGTCATTTTCACTTTTGAACTTGGATAGTCTGTTAATGAAATCGATGGATATCGTTTCCCATTTCCATTCAGGGATAGGTAGACGGTGGAGTAATCCACTGGGTGCTAGTGCTCAACTTTTACTTGTTGGAATTCCAGACATCTGTTTAAATATTTTGCTACCTCCTTCTTCATACCAAGTTAGAAGAGCTCCTTCCTCAAGGCAGAAATCGTTTTCTGGTATCCAGGGTGGCCGACATAAGGAATCTTATGATATTCATCTAAAATCAAATTTTTAAGATGTTTCTGGTTAGGCACATATATTATTTTCCTATAAATCAACAAATCTTATGCATTTATTTCATATCCCAATTGTTGTTCATGGTTGTTTGGAATTTTTTCTTACTACCGTAAATATTTATTTAGTGAATCTTGCATGGTTGTTTCATGAATCTGCTTAAAAAAAGCAGTACGTGATTCACTAAAAGAAATCTCATATAAACAATTTACCTTTTGACTTAAAGATTTTTCCACCCGATTTTCGTTCCCCTTCAAATGTTTGATTCAAAATTGAATTCATTTAAGAAATCCACTCAATGAGCTTGCCTAACATTTAAAGTGGGTTGTTTGAAGTAGTTAATCAAACTATGGTGATCAGTCATCAACAGAAATTTCTTACCTAACAGGTAGTGCCGCCACATCCTTAAGGCATGAATTACTGTTGTCAACTCCAAGTCATATGTTGAATATTTTTGTTCGTATTTTTTAAGCTTCCTTGACTCGTAGGCAACAACCCTGCCTTCTTGCATTAATACGCCACCTACACCTTCCTTGCTAGCATCAGTACAAACCACGTACTCTTTGTTGGGATCAACAATGCTCAAAATGGGTGCGGTGGTAAGTAAATATTTGAGTTGATCAAAGCTCCTTTGACAGTTGGGGGTCCATCTGAAAGTCTTTCCTTTTTTTTGCAAAGAGGTAATAGGATATGCCACTCTGGAAAAACCTTCCACAAATCTTCAATAGTATCCTGCTAAGCCCATGAACAATCTTATGTCAGCTACATCTTTCAGTACTGGCCATGTTAGTTCTTATATTTTTATGGGTCTACTGGGATTCCATCCTTGGTGATGACATGTCCCATGTACTAGATTTTCTTTTTAAAGAAATCACATTTACTGTACTTGGCATACAGTTGGTGTTCTCTTAGGACTTGCAGAACAATATGGATATGCTCCTTATGTTCTTCTATGTTCCGAGAGTAGATCAGTATGTCATCAATAAAGATTAATGCAACTTGTCTAAGAACTGATGGAATATATTGTCCATGAGGCACATGAAGGTTGTTGGGGCATTAGTTAACCCAAATGACAAAACTACGAACTGATAATGTCCATAACGGGTCCTGAACGCAATTTTTGCAATATCATCCTCCTTTGTCCTAATTTGATGATATCCAGAACCAAGATCAATCTTTGAGAATACGGTCGCACCTTTCACCTGGTAAAATAACTCATCTATACGAGGGAGGGGGTATTTGTTCTTAATGGTTAGCCTATTTAGCTGACGGTGATCCATGCACATGATCAGGGTCCCGTCCTTCTTTTTAACAAATAGTACATGGCTCCCGAAGGGGACACACTGGGACGGATATACTTTTTATCAAGCAATTCTTGAAGTTGCATTTTTTATTCTGTTAGCTCTAGAAGGCTCATTTGATAAGGTGCTCAAGAAATTAGGGCAGCTCCTAGAACTAACTCAATAGTAAAATCTATGTCTTTTTTGGGGGGTACACCCGGAATTTCCTAAGGGAATACATCTGGAAAATTTTGTATCACAGGTATATTTTCAATTAAAATAGTTTTATCTTTAGAGTTAGCATACCCTACTTGTATTGCATATATTTGAAAGCCCTTTCTCATGCACTTTGCTAAATGGGAGCTTGTTATAGGTCTTAATTGCAAAGGTTTTTGGACACCTTAAATTTTCTGTCTTTGTCCCTTCTCATCCCGTAACTAATAGTTTTGGTTTTACAGTTGATGAGGGACAAATGTTTTTCCAACCAGTCCATTCCTATAAGGATGTCATATGACCCAAGGGGAAACACATCCTCATCAACATAAAAAAATAAATTACTTTATACTTTTTCTACTTAATACTTTCACCGAGTAAATATCAATGGTTACCATCCATGATATAATTTCCAACGAAATCTACATATTAAAATATTTGAAATTATTATATGTGAAAAGGTTCAGTCCTACTTGATTTGACAAGTCTAGAAATATATATAAACTAAGGCTTTTACAGTATTTAGAGGTTATTGTATTAAACATTACAAGCTCATTATTATTGATGTGAGATAGGCCTTTTTGCTGACAAATTATCCGACCTAAGGTGGGAATTTATGGTTTAACAATGATTATATGTAGTTCCTTCTCTACTCAGTTAAGCCACCACTATGGCCTCCTTAAAACTGTATTAACTCTCAGCTTATGTGATGGCCTAGGTGGTGAGGTGGCCCATCGAAAAACTTTAATGCCGGTTTGTTCCGTCGCCGACTTTGGGATTCACCTTGCCTTTGTGATCTCCAGTTGTTGTAGTGATCGGATGGTGCGAGATGATTCTGAATTTCTATGCATCCAGTATAATCTCTGTCTCATTCCCATTTTTCTTCCCTCGAGGAGGGTTTCTGTCTACTTTGTATGGAGTCTTCTAGGCGTAGGTGACTTCCTTTGCCTTCTGCTTACAGTTTACTTGTAGTTTTGTTTTATTCTTGTTGGTTGCCACTGTGAATGCTCTGCTAAACTATTATGGCTCCTTCAACAGTCACCACGGGCTCTTGGACTTCGTCGTTTGGCAACAGGCGTGAAGGAGGGTTTTATATTTGGTCTGGCTCAGGTAAGTTAGGGAAAAAAAAAAATTTCTTTTCCCTGCACAACTCTTTTCACTTTCATCGATCTAATTTCTGGTTATAATTTGAATGATAACCTCTGTCACTCCTCCTGCTTGGTGGAGGTTTCTTGTAGGTAAACTGATGGCTCTCGAGGAGTTACCTGAGGCTCAGTTTCTCTGCGCGCAGAGCCAAATGATCAATTCCCTTCCGGGTACATAAATGTTCTAGTCTAGGGTTTATAGAGAGGGTTTCTCTTGCCGATGCCCTCAGTTTCCGACGGAGGCTTAACTGAAATGTTTTTAAGTTGTTATTGCATTATTTTCTGTTAAATTAACTCTGGCCTTTAACAGGCGGATCATATTTGGCTCATGTAAGGCTATAAGAGTTGAGAAATCGGTTGCCTTTAGTTTACTAGTTTTTAGGAAGAAAAACCTGTTTGCTTTTGTGATGAAATGGGCAGGTGTATCATTTACTATATCTATATGTTGATTTCTCATGCAAAACATGTATCTATATGTTCAAAGAAAAATATGTTTTCAATAAGTTTCAAGAATTCAAGGTGTTACTAGAAAATCTCTATGAAGGAAAAATTAAATTTTTGAGGTTAGATAATGGATGTGAATACACCTAAAATGAGTTCAAAGAGTTTTGTAGAGAAGCATGGATTAGGAGGGACCTCACTTTAGAGTTTGAAATAAAGGATTTTGTTTAATGCACTATTTCTTGGGATTATAAGTGTGGGAGAGACCAGATGAGATATTCCTTAGACAAGGGAAGTATACAGTTGAGATCTTGCGGAGATTCACGATGATGGATTGCTAAGTTAATGGCCAAAACTATGGTTAAACGTATGAAGGTATTAAGTGATTATTCTTTAGATTTGGCTGATTCCACAATGTACAAAGAATTAATTGAATTCCTGATATATCTAGCTAATACCATGATGGATATATGCCTTGCGGTCAACACATTGAGCCAGTACATGATTGAGCCTAGACGTGCACATTTGGTAGCAACAAAACATGTATTGAGGTATCTTCATGGTACGAATGGATATTGACTCATATATGTCCCATACATTGAAGTAAAGCCATAAGGTTATACAAACTCTGACAAGGTAGGGAGTGCATCAAAAAAAAAAAAAAAGCCCGTCAAGATGTTGCTTCAGTTTGGGATTAGGTGTGATCTCATGGTCTAGCTAAAAAAAAATTGTCAGTGGCACTCACTAAAAAAAAGGCAAAATATATAGCATCCAATAATGCAAGTCATGAAGCAGTGTGGCTTCAGAAATTTCTTGTAGGGTCATTTGATCTAGAGTTAGAGCCTACCTTGATATATTGTGATAATCAAAGTTTTGTGAAGCTTTCAAAGAATCCAATATTTCATGACAAGTCAAAGGATATAGAGATCAAATACCATTTCATCTGAGACATAGTATAGAGAGGAGCAGTAGAACTTCAGTATATATCCACAAATGAGTAGACAATATAAATTCTCACTATGCCTATGTCTGAAATGAAGTTTGGATACTTCAGAGAAAATCTTGGCATGATGTTGAATGCCCACCCTTGTTGAGAGGGAGTTGTGATGTTTCTCCAACAACGAGCATATACTCTCCCTCTGGCCAAGTGTTTTTGAGATAAATCATCTGAAGTGACTGAGGCATTAATGAGTAACCTTTTACAGGCCTTGCCTATTCCATGTGGAGTGGCTAGGTGTGATTGGGACTACTAAGAGAGGAGAAATACCAAAGATACTTGTAAAATAGTCTAGAGACTATAATAGTAGTCATGTCATACCATGTGAAGTGGTTGGTTGTGATTGGAACTACAAGAGGAGAACATCATAGAAGAATACCTTCCTTGCTAGGAGGAGTGTTGATGTTTTATATAGTAGGAGAAGGTATTTCCTTTCTAGAATATATTATATAATATATATATATATATATAATATATAATATATATATAATATATAATGAAAAAAATCATTTCATATTGAAAATATATCCCTATTAATGAAAAGACAACTTGACCCTCAATTGTAATTTTATATCAATCAATATCTCATATATCTTATATCAATTTAATAATGTGTACTCAATCGTAAAAAAGAAATTAAGGTTGATAATTTTTCAAGTGTGTAATTATTGATCCGAAGGCAATAATTACCAAGATCTGAAAATAAGAAAGAATTCAACATATTTTAACACGTGACTTAAATAAACCATTTAAATATCTATGTTATGTCGATAGCAACTTCATATATATCTATATATAGAAATAAAATATTAGAAGATAATATTTCAATGTTGTATATAATAAAATGTTCAATGTCGAAAGAAAAAAAGAGTATTTGAATGTTAAAAAATAAAATAAAAATTACAAGTAATAAAAATAATAAGAGGGAGATTTGTAATTCATTCAATTCTTAATAGAAAATTAATACGTGACATTTAAAAATATTTGTAATAATAAAAGAATTCAATCTGGGTCATTAATCAAAGATTTTAATATGAATATTGACATATATTTAGAGATATTTTACAAGTTTAGGTTATGTACTCTATTATATCAACAAAATTACAATTTAAATAATGAAAAATTACACATTGTATATATATATAATATATAATATATATATATATATATATATATAGAGAAGAGAGAGAGAGAGAGAGGAGAGAGAGAGAGATGCATTTTTTTTCTTCCCAAATTTTTTCACTTTAAAAGAAGTAGTTTTTACCCTAAAGAGATTGATTCCTCTCCATGCATGCTATATCCATGCTTAAGATGGATATATACATGTAAGTATTCCAAGTGCATGCTAGGGACCATGTTATTAAAGCTTGAGGAGATCTACAATGATAAATTATAATTTGTTTAACGAAAAATTGCAAATTTCATTGGAAAAAGCCATAGATTTTTCCAATAAAAATAATATAAATTAGAGATTTTTTGTTTATAAACATATTGTATGCTAGTGATTATTTCCCCATTTTCTCATAGACCAAAATTATGTTTGAAACCCTAAAACTGAAAATGATCCAAATCAAATAAATATTTTCACTGACCTCTTTCTTGTGCACATGGATGTTGGAAAATGCTTGAAATAATGCTATGAAAATTTCAAAGCCTTACCTTATATAAATACTATAAAAATATTATTGACAAAACCATGGATCGTAAAAACCAGCTAAATAAAACCCACAAAATGGTAAATTGATTAGTTTTCCATAATTTTATTTTAATTATCATTGCTTTTATTATTTTGACCAAGTTAAGAAGGAGAGGACATTACAAAAACAAAATGCTTTATTTATAAAAATAATTATTATTATATATTTTTAATTTTAGTATATATATATATATATATATATATATATATATAATATATATTTTTTTTTTTTATGTAATTTCACTAAGTCAAAATGTTTTAACAGGACCAGATAGTATATAACACATCACAACTTCTCTTCCATACCTTGGATGGAGAAAGCATCTCTCATTGCAAATTTTTAAATAAAATAAAATAAAAAATAAAACAGAAATAAAAAAAATAAAATTAATAATTAGTATGAAATATAGGTAAATTAGTCACTTCCCATTTCCAACTTTTTAGTCCAAGTTTTGAAAACCCATGGTTTCTAAGTTTAAGCTTTTGAGCTTCAATGTCCTAATAATGATGTCCTAATAATGAGCGACACTTGCTGGACCAAAAGAATAAAACACATAATTTGATGAATCAGGAAGTACGGAATCAGAACCCTTGGTTTTCCCCATGGTATTCTTAACCCATGGTTTTTCCCATAGTATTATTAACCCATGCTTTTCTCATTGTATTATTCTCTAATTTATCTAATTTAAGGGGATGAATTTTCATATAGTTTAAATTTCTCGGTGTAATGTGAAGCTTGAAAGTTACCTTAATGTGTGCTCATCAACATATCCTGTATGATACTTATGGATATATTTTTGAAAAAAAATTAAAAAATAGTTATTTTTAGAGTTTCATTTTACATATAATGTATATATCATGTAACATAAAATTAAAAAATATAAGAATAATTTGATTTTTGTTTTGAAATATCACTAACTCACAGTGTCACAATTGATAAGTCTGTTAATAGGTTTGCATGTCGATGAAAACTTTAGAAATAATATTATACGTTGAAGAGGGATGAAAAATAAAAATCAGTATAATGGCCAATGTCTATTCCAAAATCATCTCCTGCAACATTTTCATTTCCTTGGACTAGAGTTATTTTTTGTGATTTTTTCCATTGTTGAACTGAGAGGCTCTCTCCAACCTAAAATCATAGAGATGTGTAATGTAATGTAAACATTTTGACTTAGTAAAGATAAAAATAAAAATAAAATATGTTAGAGATATGTAACATAATGTAATGCAATGTAAACATTTAACTTGGTGAAAATAAAATAAAAATAACCCTACGTTGAAACATTTTTACTTGGTCGAAATAAATAGAAATAATGTTAAAATAAAAATAACTCTATGGTATTTAAACATGGTTTTAACCTATGGTATTCATGTGGAGAGTTATGGGTTGTTCTGGGTAGTTTCCTGTAGGATGGCATTGAACAAGAGGCACCGATCTCGCAACCAAAGGCAAAAAAATGGAAAATTTCGGTTGTAATCGCATGGAGGAAGGCTAATGCGTACGATTGGATCTTTTCAAATACATGCACAACATGTATTGCATACGGTTTGGAGGTAAAGTCAATAAAAATAAAGTTACAACTCAGGGATTGATCACTAGTGGTTGTTTTTAGACACTTGGGTGATTTTGTGTCCTTGAGGGGTGGTAGAATGTTTCTAGCTAGTAGACCCCACTTCAATAACTCGAACATGGAGGTCGAGTCATGTCATAGTAACGCTCAACTTGTGTTTATCTTGGAGAGATTGTAAAAGGGGGGAAATGTGGGATTGGGTGGCTACACCCAACTTGATAAGCCAAGGTGAAAATTCCTTTCTTTGAGCTTGTTGATGGTGCTAGATACGAACAACATATAGGGGGTCTCCCTGATGTGAAGTCACAATTAGACCTCACACCATTGGGCGTAGGAGGCCCATCTAGAGTATGGACTCAGTCACCATAACACAAAGGTTTGTCTTAGTTTCAACGAATAACATAAGAGATTACGTACATGGACATTGAACAAGCAAGTAAGTTGAGACAGTGAAACACCGATTATAATGTGTAAAAGTAGACTTTGATCAGGGGGGATAGAAAAATAGTTCACATAAACAAAACAACCACTAAACCACATACAACACACTTTAAACAAGATAAGTATGAAGGCCATTGAAATAGTTCAATTTCCTTAGTACATATGAACGAAACGTATATAAAAAAAATCCAAGGAATAGTCCTAATACTTTCATAATACATGCATGGAAAATGTGTTAGCTCATCGAGCTTCAATTATAAGGTGAAATATTTAGGTACACAATTACAATGGTGAGGCACTAGTTCCTGTAGTGGAACATTAACTCACTTCTTGCTTCTCCAAAGAATAGTTTTCTCTCCTATGCCAAGTAGAGAAGCCAAGAGTAGCTCTCTAAAGCTTAAGCCTCCAAAAGCCCCATGCTTGAGTTATGAGGTTACTTATATAGCAAGAGGAATGACTTTTCATATCCGCATAACTCTTTGGACAACCCTTGTGACTCTTGGAATTCTAATGACCTTTGGACTTCTCTATGTGAATTTTTTCCATATATGACTATGTGACTCTTAATATTCAACATATGACTCTTGGACTTCCACACATTACATGTTGTCCCTTTCTTTGAAAATACAACATTACATTTGATATGATGATGTGGCATGACACATGGACAAATATTGAACATTATGTACAAGTTACATCTTAACAATGATGACATGGACTTCATGATGAGGTTGCAATGCCAATATGTCTTCCTTATTGCTTCATCTTTCATTCTTGATGGTAGATCTGATCTATGGTTCATCTCATAAAATATCTTATTTGTGGCTTGTATTTACCATCCAAAGTGTATTTTATCAATATTGGAATTCTCTGAGTCATCATGCAATGTCTTCTTTCTGTCTCGGTCCATGATTTGCCTCATGTTTCCATCATAACTCTCTTTATTGCTTCTTCTTCGTAGGTGTTTCTTTATGCTTTGTCCTTTTTGTCTTCTTTCGAGCATCACCTTGTCATGCTAGGAAGGTACTCCTGCCAATGAAAATAATTCATGACAATGAAAGATCAACCTGAAAAACACCTATTCTATCACTACCTAGCTCATGGAATTACCTGCTCAGGATAGGCCTATGAGAGTATTAAAAAAAGAAGGGTTGATTAAGTGGGTATAGTCAAACTCATCAGTGGATTAGGAGGGCTCCATCGTTCATTTTTACCGTGCCATGCACTATGAAGAGGAGCTCTCCTTGGTCCAGCACGGTGGGGGAAGATGAAGGGACAAGGTAAAAGTCTTCATGCTTCAAGGTTGCACCATGAGCTCTTAAAGGAAAGAGGGGAGGGCTTAAAATCACTGTTTAACCAGTGAAGGGTGAGAGGTAACATAATTTAGCCTTCCATACTGCACCATGTGCTCAAAGGAAGGGTCTAAGGGAAGCTAGAGCGCATGAGTGCATTGGGAAAGGGGGAAGGTGAAAGGTTTAGCCTTCAAGACTGTGCTATTTGATCAAAGGGAAAGGAGACTTTTAGGAGAGCATAGTTTGACTAGTCAAAGGAAGAGAGGAGGCTTCCTTTAGCCTTCCCTACTATGCCATGTGCTCTAGAGGAAGAGGCTCGGAAATTCTTAGGCATGGAGCACGCTGGGGAATGGGGAAGGGTGAGGCTTTAGCCTTTGGGATTGCACCATGCACTCAAAGGAAGAAAGGCTTGAAAGAAAGCATATTTTTCTTCAACAAGGTGTTATTGTTGCTTTGTAATGTGATTTTCATCCTAGGCTATTGCAGTTTTACCAAACAGTGGGTGCTTGACCTTTTTTTAGTGTGCTTTTCATTGAGGGAGGTCACAAGAAGGAGCCACTTGGCCTGAGAGGGTTTTCACTACATTGGGAGGATAGGAGGATCTTTTCATTGCATGTTTTTCTTATGAAAAAAGGGTAAAATAGGTCCATTCTATTAGCCAGGGATTCTCTATGTTCCATGCAAGGAAGAGGTGATCAAAACTTAGTGTAATAAGTTAGTATGAGCAAGAAGGATCAAGTGACTTTCCTTGGGTGGATTATAATGTGCAACAGATTTGGGATAATCTTGAGAGGGACTTATTGCACGAATATTTGGGAGTATGATTTCATCATTAAATCCTATGGATAGGTTGAGATAGGCACTCGAGAAGAGGGTTAAAGGCTTCACATATTGCACTGGGTTGAAGGACCAAGAAGGGATCCAAAATGGTTAAGTGCGGGATTGACATAGTAAAAGTTTTAGGTCCTTATAATACTAGTGTATTCCCTTATTATTATTGTCATTTTAGCCCCTTAATGTTATTGTTGTACCCTTATATTATTATTTTTATGTCGGCTTTGACTATCTTTTAACCCCTTAGACTCCTATATATAGAAAGGAGGTCTTGTAATTTGTATCATCCAAGAATTATTCATTTGTGTAATGTAAATGAGGTTTCCCTCTAGAAGAGGCTGATTTTGAAGTCGTTTCTCTATCTTTTCTTCTATTTTATGAGTTGGTTTCAAAACAATTGGTATGAGAGCTTTGGATTCTAGGGTTTCGCTGCTTCAAAGAGGTCATCGTGGAATTGTCACTATTAATTTTTTTCTATGATGTTTCAAAAGCTAAAAGTCAAACCCATTTGAGCTGAAATCTTGAGGAATCTCAGGTCCAAATTTTAGATCTTGTCTCGCTATATTTTTCGAGATATGATTCAAGGAAGTTATGGTTTTTGTAGGCTCCTGAATTATATCTCAAACAAGTGAACTGGGGAAATCGTCATAACTTTTTCTCTGAGCATTAGATTGAAATTTCGTAAAAAATTATAGAAAGAGGATGTAAATTATTTTTTTGTGTATCGTTTTTAGGTCTGAAGGTTGAAACAGTGACACGAGACACTTCGTACAAGTTCGCTCTACTGAACTAGTCTATAATCAAGTCATCATGGGAGATTTAGAATAACTCTTTTTTGGAGAATCCAATCATGATAAGACTTGTGGGGTTAGAATGAGGACTCAGAGGGCTACCACAACATGAAATTTCAGACCTTGTATAACTGAAATTACAAAGATACAACAGATTGAATATCGAGCTCCTAAAAAGCCAAAGAATGTGTGTAGTCTTTTTAAATTTTTTCATAAGTTTGGTTTGAAAAATTAATTTGAAGGAATTCAAAGGACATAGTGAAGCATAATTATCATTAATTGATGCCCAAAATAAAGAAAATGAAATCACCAAGTAATAAATCTAAAAGTTCTAGCATGATTCATGAAGAAGAGGAATAAATGCAACATGATATATCAAAATTACGAGACCAAGTACAACAAATTTCACTCTCACAGAAAGAAACATACGCTAAGATGGATCGTTTAAAGAAAGACGTGGAAACTAAGATGGATGTTTTAAATAATGGAGTGGAATTTAAGATGGATGGCGTGGAAGATAAGATGAATGGTTTATAAGTAAACATTAAAGATCTGGAGAAAGACATGGAAGGTTTGAAAGGAGGTTTGGCAAAGTTGCTATAAGAAATGCTTCCTCATGGTGAAAAGGTAGTAGAGGAATCTCATGATGAGAACAAAAGAAATGTTAGTCATGATTTCATAGACTCTAATGTTGGATTGAAGACCCGCCATAATCAGAAAATGATCCTAAATGACTTTTCACTCAAAAATGAAAGTCAAAGGATGCTTCTAAAAACAATTGCATTGCATAGATCTTTTCAATCTAAATCTAATGCAATTTGAACTGGCTAAAATGGACTTCATATGAAGAAGTTATCACAGAAAGAAGATTGCCATTGTCCTTTGAAAAGGAGGTAAATTCTTATAAAAATGGCCTAAAAGGCTCATTGAAGAAATCACATCGCAAATGTGCCAAAGAGAAGGACTTAAGGAAAAGGTGGAAGGGACCCCGATTGCGACCTCCGACTTATCACATCGAAGGTAGGCCTTTTTCTGATATCGGGACCCTAGACAGAGCGATATGTGACGTGCGATATCAGCGATCGGTTGATCGGCAGTCGGCAAAACCAAAGGGAATACCCCCAGAGCCGTTGCAACAATGTTATTACGATATGTGATAAAGCGATGGGTCGATGTGTGAACACACGCCAACCGTCGGATTGATGAGCAAGATCAATAGTCAGGATTTGATCCGGGTGATTGGCGATTGGGCGATCAGCGGATCCTCGATACAAAGGGCTATTACATGCAATTACGACATGTCGATAAGGGGTGGACTCGATGGAATTATAGACCTGATTTCATAAGTTTTGAAATCCGGGAATTTAGGATTTTCAATGTATTCCCGTGTATTTCGGTTTTGGCCATGCGACGATGCAATTGCGATATTGCAACTGAAGGCGCACTCGATAGGGATTATGAGTGCGATTTCATAGATTTTGAAGTCTGGTTTTGCACCCGATAGTGTTTTTCCAATGTATTTCTGTTATGAGCCAGAAATGCATTATTTCGTGGATTTTGTTTGGAAAGAGGCCGTCAGTTCATTTTTCCATTGAAAACAGCGATCATTCCTTATGCCACACTGCAGGCAAGCGTTTTTGTAACAGGGATGCATTTTGAAGTGCGAAGAGGCAGATCCGGGAAAAAAATAATGATTCTTCATGATTGAAGGGACAGAGGAACAATTGTGGAAGCTGCAAAGTCAAAGGACGCCTCACAAAAGGCAGAGAGCATGATTAAGAGGTAGCGCGGAGAGGCTTGAAGGTTTCTTGGAGGTCGAGCGAAACGCAAAAGGGACAGAGAGCTCGAGAACTTGAGCACCGAGAGCTAGAAATCTTGAGAGCTTCAGAGCCAGAGGGCCGAGTAGAGGCAGAGCTGCTAGAAGTTCGAGGCAGAGCTAGATGGATAGAGCCAGAAAGATAGAGCCAGATAGCTAAGAGAGCCAGAGCCAGATGAGCTAGAGAGCTGAGATCTAGAGCCAGTTAGCTAGAGAGCGAGAGCCCCAGAGCCAGAGAGCTCAACAGACTTCTAAGAGCCATGGGCTGTCATGAAGTTCAGAACAACGAAGAGGTTGAAATGATCAAGTTGTTGCTAGTGTCCAAAGTGTGATGAAGAGAGAAGAAGGAGTTACAAAGAAAATTAAGAGAATTTTGAGAGAGTCAGAGAAGCCAGAAGCTTAAGAAGCTTAGAGCACTGACTGAAGGAGCCAAGTCCAGAGAAGCCTAGATCTATCTGGAGAGTGAGGACAACCAGGGATAAAATGGTATGCTAAACCCATAGGTTCAGTTGTAAACCAATGGAGTTGAACGTGGAGCTTGTAAAAGAATTTAGCCATAATCCCAAAGAGCCTCGTCGAGTTGACTAGAGCTCAAGGAGATGTAGCCCAAGATATCAGGGTGAACTCCATATTATATTGTTGTCTTATGTGTTTGTTTATTTGTTGCATTTTACTATTATGTGTGATTATATATTAGTTTAAGAAAATAGACTTAAGGTAATTAAGCAGTTAAAGGCAAGCACAAGCATACACCTATTTCAAGTATTTTTAATTCCATAATTGGTTAATCATAAGATCTGGGAAATATTTAAGCTTTGGAAGTGGGAAAGGTTCTTGTAAGCTGACAAGAAGCCTTTAGTGCCCCATTTTCAGATCAGGTGGTATCAGAGCTTAAGTTTGATTAATCCCACCTTCAAAGAAGGTGATATCAACGTTGGATATACTAGAGCAAGTGGTATCAGATCAGAATGCTTGATTGATAGAGCAAAGATTGCTTGTCTGAAAGGTGTTTAAACAGTTCGAGGTTGATTGTATGCTTGTTTGCAGACTAACTATTGTTTGAGTTTGCAGAGGTGAAGGGAAAGCTATTGATAGCTCAGTGCAGGAGAGGACAAAAAGGAAGAAGGGTTGAAGGCATTCTTCTTATCCCCAAGGACCTCAAGGCAATCCTTGAAACACAAGAAATTTGTTGAAAAAGGTTGCTTGAATAACCTCTTTGATAATCTTGTTTGAAGTTCTTTTGTTCATTCTGATAATGATAACTTTTACAAGTGAATCCTCAAATTATTCTTTCTTCACAAGAGTCTTTGATGAAGACAAGAAGCAAGACTTGTTCACCATGATGGATATGGTGAGAGAAATGTATGATGATGGAAGGAAGAGCATCATACTTAGAGAGAAGTTGAATTCCATGAAGGAAGAGAAGCAGTTGCTTTCTGAGAAATTGCAGGAAATGGAGAGGCAACTTCAAATTGCAAATATGAACTTGGAAAGGATGCATGAGTTGGGGACACAACTCTTTGTTGCTAAAGAAGCCTTGGTCAAGTATCAACTTGAAGAAGAGGTAAAAAATTCCCGTTTGTCTTCAAATTCCTCTAGGAATATTTATATTGGTTCTTTTGAAAAACATACCAAAGGCATAGGTTCCAAGTTAATGTCCAAGATGGGATATGAAGGAAAAGTCTTGGGAAAGCATGCATAGGGTATTGTTGAGCCGATAATAGTTGAGGAAAAGCCTAAGTATTTGGGTCTTGTCTATGGACAAGCTTATGGAGAAAACTCCTAAGCTGCCATGAAGACCATTGAAACAACTCCAAGAAGGCGTTTCATTGTAGGTCTTCTACCTCAAGAGTGTGAAGATTGTATTCATGGAGAATGCAATAGCTTGAAACATCATTGTAGGATGTATGTGTTCATAAACATGCACTTGAACCAGAGAGTTGTGGAAACTCTAACAGCCTTGAAGAGATTGATGGTGTTCCAAAGGGAGCCACTTCATTCAATTCACCTCCTCATGAAGGTAAAAGAGGTGAAAAAGAAAGTTATAAATCCGGTTTTAACCATATTCCTTTTGATTATGTTCAGCATGATAAATTTCCACATAATTATGGGAAAAGCATTGTATGTTCCTTTTACGGTTTGGTTAGCCATAATGTTTCTAGATGTTGGATGAGAATGGCCACATACAAGAAAATTTTGAAGGAAAGGAAGAAAGAAACCAAAGATCCATTGGACGAGGCAAAACATGCTGTCAAGAGGATGCACATGTGTTGCACCTACTGCCAAAAGCAAGGACACATTGCTGAAAAGTGTTGGACTCTGAATCCAACAATGCCTCCACTAAACTAAAGAAGGTGGAAAGAGAAAATGGAAAAAATGGAAAGGAAGTTTCCATGAATGATGTGTTTCAAGATGATTCACATGTTGATGTTGTTGTGCAGACAAAGGTAGCACCTTTGAAATGGATTGGTAAGAAATGGTTAGAGTTTTTATCCAATTAAGATTGCATGTCTATTTATATAATGCATCTATTTGCAGTTATTTGTTAATGGAATGCAAGTTGCAGGTTTTTACCAAGAAGGTGAATGGAAAAGTTGAGTAGGAGACTCACTTTATTGCTGCAACATTATATTTCATTTCAGCTTCGAAAGTACAGTGTGCTTAAGCAAAAGTTGAAGGATGAAATGCATGCATAAGCTTGATGTGCACGAACACAGGGATGTTAATGATTTTCTTGTATTTGAACATGTATGTGTGATTAACTTGAAGGGTTGATTACTTTGTTTTAAACATGCATGTAATGCAATATTGACTTGGAAAAAGTTGATTTGGTCTCCAAGATGGAGATAGTGATGAAGTGTTTCATCTTTTGAAAAGAATCCTTGAGATCTTTTCTACATGCTTGAATTGAAGGGTCATTTGTTTTAAAGGCATGTTTTGTGGGCTTGTTATCTAGTCCATCATTTGTATGTAGATGTAAGACATGGAGATGTTCACAAGATGTGAAAATATGTTTCTTTTGTTGAAGCAGGAGTTTAGGCCATCCAGTTGTTATCTGCATTTCTGTTGTTGTTGATAGTATGTCAAACAGGTACAAATGAAAATTTTGTGAAGCAGATGCAACTTCATATTTGTTTGAGCCACCTTGGATCAATGATCAAGGAAGAGACATTCAAACTACCTTCTGTAACCTTCTCAGCAGGAGTTCTGCATGAAGTCAAGGAGGAAAATAGTTCTTCCCTAGAGGACTAGCACATCTAGGAAGGAGAATTGTAAAAGGCTTTGGTTCAGAGGCACTATGCAAGGCAAGTGTACGGAGGCTAAAAGAAGAGTGTGCTGTTACTCTCATTTACTGTTTAGATCATTATATCAGTTTTTTGGAGACCAAAATCTTTTTAGTGGGAAGGTGTAATCAGAAAATGATCCTAAATGACTTTTCACTCAAAAATTAAAGTCAAGGGATGCATTTGAAAATAGTCCCATTGCGTAGATATTTTCAATCTGAATCTAATGCAATTTGAATGGGCTGAAATGGACTTCGGATGAAGAATTTATCGTAGAAAGAAGATTGCCATTCCTTTGAAAAGGAGGCAAATTCTTATAAAAATGGCCTAAAAGGCTCATTAAAGAAATTGCATCGCAAATGTGCCAAAGGGAAGGACTTAAGGCAAAGGTGAAAGGAACCATGATTGTGACCTCTGACTTATCACATCGGAGGTAGGCCTTCGTCCTATATTGGGACCCTAGGCAGAGCGATATGCCGATGCGATATGCGACGTGTGATATCGGCGATTGACGGATCGACATATTGGAAGATCAACGGTCGGAATAACCAAAGGGAAGACCCTTAGGGCCGTTGTGACAACGATATTGCGATATGCAATAAAGCGATGATGTGCAATCACATGCCAACTGTCGGATCAATGAGCAGGATCAACGGTCAGGATCTAATCAGGGTGATGGGCAATCGGGAGATCGGTGTATCCTTGATACAAAGGGTTGTTACATGCGATTGTGACTTGTGATTGCAACATGTTGATAAGGGGCAGACCCAATGGAATTATAGACCCGTTTTCATAAGTTTTGAAATCTAGGAATTCAAGATTTTCAATGTATTCCCGTGTATTTGGGTTTTGGCCATGCAAAGATGTGATTGCGATATTACGACCGAAGGCAGACCCAATAGGGATTATGAGCATGATTTCATAGATTTTGAAGTCGAGTTTTTGTGCCCAATAGTGTTTTTCCTATGCATTTCTGTTACGAGCCATAAATGAGTTATTTCATGGATTTCTTTAGGAAAGAGGCTACCATCATTCCTTATACCATGCTGCAGGCAGGCGTTTCTGTAACAAGGATGCGTTTTGAAGCACGAAGAGGTAGAGCCAGGAAAAAAAGAATGATTCCTCATGATTGAAGGGACAAAGGAATGACTATGGAAGCCACAGAGTCAAAGGAGGCCTCACAAAAGCCAAAGAGCAGGATTGAGAGGTAGTGTAGAGAGGCTTGGAGGTAGAGTGAAACACGAAAGGGACAGAGAGCTCGAGAACTTGAGCAGCGAGAGCCAGGAAGCTTGAGAGCTTTAGAGCTAGACGACCAAGCAGAGGCAGAGCCACCAGAGGTTAGAGGTAGAGCTAGATGGACAGAGCCAGATAGCTAAGAGAGCCAGAGCCAGATGAGCCAGAGAGCTGAGAGCCAAAGTTAGTTAGCTAGAGAGCCAGAGTCACAGAGCCAGAGAGCTCAAACAAACTTCTAAGAGCCATGGGCTGTAATGAAGTTTAGAACAGCAAAGAGGTCGAAATGATCAAGCTGTTGCTGGTGTCCAGAATGTGCTAAAGATAGAAGAAGGAGTTCCAGAGACAGTTAAGAGAATTCTGAGGGAGCCAGAGAAGCAAGAAGCTCGAGAAGCTCAGAGCAATGAATGAAGGAGTCAAGTCTAGAGAAGCCTAGATCTGTCTGTAGAGTGAGGACAACCAAGGATAAGATGGTATTCTAAACCCATAGGTTTAGTTGTAAACCAATGGAGTTGAGCATGGAGCTTGTAAAAGAATTCAGCCATAATCCCAAAAAGCCTAGTCGAGTTGACTAGAGCTCAAGGAGACGTAGCCCAAGATATCAGGGTGAACTCCATATTATATTTTTGTCTTATGTGTTTGTTTATTTGTTGCATTTTACTGTTATGTGTGGTTATATATCAGTTTAAGTAAATAGACTTAAGGCAATTAATCAGTTAAAGGCAAGCACAAGCATACACCTATTTCAAGTATTTTTAATTCCACAATTGGTTAATCATAAGATCTAGGAAATATTTAAGCTTTGGAAGTGGGAGAGGTTCTTGTAAGTTGACAATAAGCCTTTAGTGCCCCATTTTCAGATCACACCATGTTCCAAATATCGATATGAGGAAGCTTGATGGCAACGATCCCGTAACATAAATACTACAAATGGAGCAATATTGTGATCTCCATAATGTGAAAAACACACAAAAGTTACACATTGCGACTTTATATTTGGAACCCAATCAGTTTGTATGGTATCGATGGCTTTTCTCTTGTAAGAAAATTGTCACTTGGGAAATTTTTATGGAAGAAATGATTGCACATTATGAGGATACAAAAAGCAACACCTTTTTTGGCCAGTGGATTAATCTCAAAGAAAAATGTTCAATGGCGGAGCACATTGAACACTTCGAAAAATTGAATATAAGGGTAAAATATATTCCATAGGAGCATAGGATTGATGTGTTGATAGAGACATTAAAGGATAACATCCAACATGAGGTTCACCTTTGGGAATCTGATTCATTGGAGAAGGCATTCTGGTTGGAAAGAAAAATTGAAACCAAAAATATGGCGAAAAGGAAGCCTCCCAATCACAAATATAAAGATGAAAGTGTTGTTGCTCCTAGCCGTCCACAACTTACAAGTTTGACAGCACAACAATAGGAATGAAAAAGAGCAAAAGGGCTTTGTTACAATTGTGATAGAAAATACACTAAAGGTCATAAGTGTGTTGAGAAGAAATTATTTTACATAGTGTTACACAGTAAAATGTCACTGCCATCATGCCAGTCTCCCTACTGTGTTGTGGAACCACATTCACCTATAATCATGCTCCTCAAAATGGCTAAAAAACCCTCTTTGCTTAAGTCAAATAGATCATCGCGACTGTTAATCAAATAACCGCGCTGACGGGCGGAGGCCAATGTATCTGCTGCGCTGCCAGCGCGGAAGCACACGTCTTTTCCGCGCTGGTCCCATTTTACGAATAGCGCACCCTCCGTTTGTCTTTTTCGCGCTGACCAGACCTCCTCTACATCTGATTTGCGATGTCAGCGCGGCAGTTCAGTGTTTCACCCGCGCTGATCCTGTTTGGGCGAATTTGTTCTAACAACCAACCTTCCAGATCCCTCCAGACTTGGTTGTTAGCATTTTTGAGGTCGCCATCCTTTCTCTGGCATGTCTGTTCGACTGACCATCCACTTATCTTGGGGGAAAGCTCATCCTTTACCTATTCATGGAGACTCCTTCTCCTTTATAAGCCTCCTCCATTGCCCATGAGCATCTAGTTTGGAACATATAGACTTGGATTGAGGAATTCTTAGTGCATTTAGTGCTGCTCTTCGTAGGCATTTGGTGTGTTGTGTGAGGATTGCTTTGAGCTTGAGGAAGGTCATGAGCTTGTTGCCTTGTATGTGAGAGAGAGACCTCTTTGACTTGGGAGATTTGCTTCAAAGGTGAATGCTTAGAAGATATGCTGGCTGGAC
>APFE030151408.1:0-29409 GCA_000404065.3 Pinus taeda | reverse complement strand
ATGACTACTCTTATGGTTCCATTTCCATTTGTTCAATGAATGATTAATGCAAATTGTATCTTTCCTGACCGATACATAGTTGTTGTTAGTAGATTTTACGCTTGTGTTTTCTCTCTTTGCTTGTGCAGGTGTTCGTCAACGAGGATAGCGGACAATTGTGATCGCTGGAGCGAAGGAGCGAGAGGATTATCTCTTCGACAAACATAGCGTTGGAATCCAAGTAGGTTTCTCTCACCCACTTGTTAATTACAACTAGGAACCTGCGGTGTAGCATTGTTCGATTGTTGCTAGACCCCTGTTGGGCTAGTAGGGATCGCCTCTATCCCTAGAGGGGATTTACCTATCCAACACATAGATTGTGAAGAGGAAGAAGAAAGGAACAAGAAACATCAAAAGAAGAGGATACACAACAGGAACAAAGCCTAGAGAAAGAAGAAATGAATCCGACCATATCTTGTAATGCATCGACCGAAATAACCACTCCTAAAACTATCAATATAGAAGGACATATCACGAAGAAAAAGGTAATATTTTTGATTGATTTGGGAAGTACCCATAATTTTATTCATTGTAAGATAACAAAGGAATTGAATTGCTTCCTATATCCAACACTAGAGTGTTAAGTGATGGTTGCAAATGGAAGAACCATAAATTTCTCTGGAAAGTGCCATAATATCAAGAGATCCATGGCATAATATGTGTTGAATAGTCCAATGCTTTCCATTCCAATGGGTGGTGTTGATGTTGTACTAGGAGTCGAATGGCTACAATCTTTGGGTACAATAGCTTTTAATTTTCAAGAACTTTTCTTGAAATTATTTTCAGAAGGAAAGGAAGTTGAAATAAGGAGTATCACAGGGAAACTGAGAAAGATAATGAACTCTAATGGCATGACAAAGATTCTAAAGAAATGACAATGTAGTGTAATTGCACAGTTATGTTCACTAGAGGTTCCCACGTCGAAATCATCTATTTCTCTAGATCTCCAAAAAGTATTGGATAATCATTCCATGGTATTTGAGACTCCCAAAGACCTCCCACCTATTCATGATCATAATCATGCTATTCATTTGATTCCAGGAAGTGTTCCTCCAAACATCAGGCCTTACAGATACCCCTATGCCCAAAAGAGAGAAACTGAATGTATGGTTGCACAAATGATAGAAGCTAGTATAATTCAAGCTAGTCAAATTTCTTTCTTTGCTCTAGTAGTATTGGTGCACAAGAAGGATGGATCATAGTGCATGTGTCTAGATTATAGTGAGCTCAACAAGCTCACTATTAAAGATAAGTTTCCCATTCCTGTCATTGATGAATTATTGGATGAATTGCATGGATCAATTTACTTCACCAAGTTGGATCTTCGTTCAGGATATCATCAAATTAGAATGAAGACTTAAGACATTCCAAAAACAACATTTAGAACTCATGAGGGTCATTATGAATTTTTGGTCATGCCTTTTGGCCTTACCAATGCACCTTCTACATTTCAAGGTTTGATGAATTCCATTTTCAAATGCTTCCTTAGAAAATTTTTGTTAGTAGTTTTTTATGATATACTAATCTACAACAAGTCTTGGAAGAATCATGTTCAACATGTTGATAGATTGATCAAACTATTGGAGGAGAAATAATTATATGAAAAAACCTCAAAATGTTTCTTTGGAGTACAAGAGGTTGAATATTTGGGTCATATTGTATCTCATGAAGGTGTTAAGGTAGACCCTAGAAAAATTAAAACCATTAAGGAATGGAAAATACCCACATCCTTAAAGCATCTACGAAGATTTCTCGGTTTGACAGGGTATTATCACAAGTTTATTAATAATTATGGGAGGATAATAGAACCGCTAACAACATTACTAAAGAAAGATGAATTTTCTTGGACTCCAGAAGCAACGAAAGCCTTTGAACATCTTAAAGAGGCAATGTACCAAGCACCGGTCTTAGCTATGCTAGAATTCAAAAAAACCTTTATTGTGGAATTTGATGTCTCAGGAAATGGAATTGGTGTTGTTTTAATGCAAGAAGAAAGACCCATTGCTTTCAAAAGTCATCAAACCAAAGGAAAGTATTTACACAAAGCTATTTATGAGAAGGAAATGTTGGCAATATACATGCACTTAAGAAATGGAAACCTTACCTAATGGGAATTTAGTTCGAGGTAAAAACAGATCATGATAGTCTTAAATAATTTTTAGAACAAAGATTATCTTCAGAAGATAAGAAAAAAATGGGTCACAAAGATGTTGGGTTATGACTTTGAAATCATCTGCAAAAAAGGGAAGCAAAATGTTGTTGTAGATGCACTCTCAAGAAAGGATGAGGATGTGGAAACATTTGTTAACACCATTTCTATTATCCAACCATATTGGATAAACGAAGAAAGGGATGAATGGAAGAATGGCGAAGAAGTGTGGGTACTCATTCAAAAGTTACAACAAGACCTGAGTACATATGATACATTTAGCTGGAAAAATGATTTGTTATGGTTCATAGTTCACTTATACCTTTGTAAGAAGTCCCAAATCAAACAAAAGATTATTACGTAATTGCACACCTCTCCCTTAGGAGGGCACTCAAGATTTTTAGAAACATACTAGAGGGTTCAAAAGGATTTTTTTTGGGATGGCCTTAAATCTAATATTCAAAAGTTTGTGGCAGGATGTTTGGTTTGACAACAAAATAAAGTTGAAACAATTAAGACCCCAAGTCTATTACAACCTTTATCCATTCCAAGTCAACGTTGGGAGGAGGTTTCAATGAATTTTATCACAAGTTTACCCAAGTCCGAACGAAAGAGTGTCATCATGGTGGTAGTTGATAGACTTACCAAGTATGAACACTTTTGTGCATTATCGCAATCATTTAAAGTATGTACAATTGCTACTGCATTTATGGAAACAATGCAAAAGCTACATGGAAACCCAAAGATTATTGTTAGCGACAGAGATCCCATTTTCACTATAAATTTTTGGACACAATCATTTTCTTGTCTGGGTACTCAGTTAGCTCATAGCTTATCTTATCATCCACAATATGATGGGAAAATTGAGATAGTGAACAAATGTTTGGAAGGATATCTTCGTTTCTTTGTATCTGATGAACATACACAATGGGTCAAATGGTTTTCTTTGGCGGGATGGTGGTATAACACTTCCTTCCATACTACAACAAAAATGACCCCATTTATGGAACTTTATGGATATCATCCATCATCCATCACATCATATTTAAGAGAAAATTCTAAGGTGCAAGCGGTGGAAGATCACAATGAGCATCAACAAGAAGTTCTCCAACTCTTAAAGGATAACCTCACTTTGGCACAAAATAGAATGAAACAACAGGTATATCAACATCGCAATGAAAGAAGTTTTGATGTAGGTGATTGGGTATTTCTATGGCTACAATTATACAAACAAATGTCCCTTGAGCAATATAAGAAGGACAATAAATTATCAACCAAAGTATTATGGTTCGTATAAGGTGTTGCAAAAGATTGTTACTATGGCATACAAATTGGAGCTTCCTACAACTTCCCGAGTGCACCAACTTTTCCATGTTTCATGCTTAAAGAAGGTTATAAGTGACAAGATCCTAACTGAAACAATATTGCCAGAACTTGATGAGGAAGGAAAAATCATATTGGAACCTGAAGTAGTCACAGAAACAAGAACTCGACATCTATGAAATCAATCAATTTTAAAGTATCTCTTCAAGTGGAAGAACTTACCCGTTGAAGATTCGACATGGGAAGATGAGAATGTCATATAGAACCATCCATAACTACTCAAGCGTTGAGGACAAAACTTTTCTGAAGGAGGGGGGCATGTTAGGTCCCTATAATACTAGTGTATTTCCTTATTATTATTGTCATTATAGCCCCTTATTGTTATTGTTGTGCCTTTACATTATTATTGTTATGTCAGCTTTGACTATATTGTGACCCCTTAGATTCCTATATATAGAAAGGATGTATTTTCATTTTTATCATCCAAGAATTGTTCATTTGTGTAATGTAAAGGAGGTTGCCCCCTCGAAGAGGCTGATTTTCAAGTCGTTTCTCTATCTTGTATTCTATTTTATGAGCTAGTTGAATAACAAAAAGAGGAAATTGCATCCAGACATGACTTATTTTTTGGGTCACACACACAAAACCATCAATACAATCCAAAATAATAAAAAAGAGTCATTAATAAGAGTCACACCTTGAAACAACAGAAAAGTGAAACTTATTTCTAAGTGTGACAGTTGAAATGACACATTACGACACATAGATCACAAGCTACGACAACTATGACGACTCTGACCAAAAGCTGAGGTAACCTATAGGAATGTGTCTAGCACATATTCCAATGATATGTAAGAACATATAATGCAGAAGAGTGCACCGTAACTAACTTTGGTTATGTGGAGAGGTGTGACACATGTGAGAGTGAAAACCATAAAACCAACCATTAGGAGAATTTTGAGGCCTAAAATGGGCTTCCTAAGGAAATTATAAAATAATAGTGGAAATAATAAAATAATATCAGATTACATCATCAAATTTTAGAGGGAAAAAAGAAAAAAAAACTATTTTTTCAACTCGTATTTTCAACTTATCTCCCCATGGGTTTACTCAAATTTCGAGTGGAAACACTTGTTGGATGCAAAATTTGATTCCTCATCCAAGGAGAACCCATGTTCCATACTTTTGATGGACCCTCCTACACAAAAAATGATAAATACATGTAAAACATGATTGCCATCATGTTTTTTTCATGTAGTTCTCATTTTTCTTATAGCAGGGTCCATCAAAAGTATGCAACATGGGTACTCCTTGGATGAGGAATCAAAATTTTCATCCAATGAGTAATCCTACTCGAAATCTGAGTAAAACCTTAAGGAGATAAGTTGAAAATATGAGTTGAAAAATTATTTTTATTATTTTATTAATTTTTTATCTTTTTACTTTCTTAATCCAAAAATGGTGAATCATCCCCCATGGTTGACATCATCATCTTGAATCCTATTGGTTCTTACAAAGTTTATTTTGGTTGTACATTTTTCTTAGGAGGCCTATTTTAAACCTCAAAATTCCCTTAATGACCAGTTTCATGTGGGAAACATAATACGACACTTCCAAAATACGAACAAAATTGAAAGAGACACATGCCAGAGTGAAAAAAACATGAAAATTCCACTTATTAAAGTGAACACAAAAAAAGTGACAACCACAAATGTGAAAGTGACACTTGCGAAAATGAAAGTGTGCAAAAGATACAGTTGAGAAAACTCTCTTAAATAAAAGTACAACTGCAACCAAAGTGAGGGATATTGCCAATGAAAGTGCACACGGACTATTATTGTGATTTGAACATTACAAAGGAACCATCTTGATGAATGGTGCTATGCTTGTTAAAGCTCGCATAAAGGAAGTATGGTCATAAACCCATCGATGAATGAGCATGTGTTTACAAGTGACTTCACAATTTGAAACTACGAAGAAGACTTGAACACTTTTCAAAACATCAAACGATTATCGAGTAGCCATAGAGTGATAGATCATAATATCCTTACTAGGCTCCAAAATTCAAGTGTAGGAAAAATTTTAGAGGGCGTTGATCACAACGACAACACTTGGTGACACCATTTGAGGAAATTTTAGCCTAAAACTTGCTCCTAAGGAAAAATAATATAATAAAAGTTAAAATAATAAAACAAGAGTTATGAATTTTGGAGGGAAAAGAAGAAAACTACTTTTTGAATGGTATTTTTGGCTTATATTCTTATAGGTTTACTCTAAATTCAAGTGTAGGAACTTGTTGAATGAAGAATTTAATTCCACATCCAATGAGTACCCATTATGCATACTTTTGAGAAGAGCCACTTTGATAAAAATTGCAGATACATTAAAAAAGCATGTTGGACACATTTTTTTAAATGTATCTGCATTTTTTTTACCAATGTGGGTCTTCTGAAAAGTATGTATAATGGGTAACCATTAAATGCAGAATTTAATTTTGCATCCAACAAGTTTCTACACTTGAAATGTGAGTAAACCTACAAGGAGATAAACCAAAATTACAATTAAAAAAATAGTTTTTCGTCTTTTCCCTCCGAAATATTTACATGTACCTCTTTTTAAATTTAAAGGATTTTGATAGGTTTACATATTATGACATGGCAATTGTGTGAAAATTTCATGGGCACTTTTAGGCTAAAATTTCCTCTAATGACTGGTAGAATTCCAGCTTCTCTGTTTGGGTTTAATTCTCTAAGTGCAAGGTCTCAATCTATTAGGATGCATTGATTCATATTATGGATTACCTTTGCTTCCCTACTCAAAATGGTTAGAGATATAGTCCCCTTCATTCCCTTACTCACTTAAAACACACAAAACATATGCCATATCACAATTGTTTCAATCTAAGAAAGAGTAATATGCGCATCGAGTTTAGGATATTCAGAGTATGAGTTTCATCTTTGGTTATTATCCACTTCTAGTAGGCCTAGACAGTACCTTTGCGGAGTCACTACAGGATAACAAGCATTGCTTCGCCACCATCTAGCCTAGAGCATACCGCAGCAAAGTCACTTACTTCAACACCCTGCAAAGGAAGCCTTTCTCTTCTTTCACCCTTTATTTATTTATTTAATAGGATCGTGCTTCGATAGTTATTATTTTCAACGGGAGGAAGAGGGATCCCAAATTATTGAGAGAAAAGGAGGTTTTCCCTTCAAAGAAGTATTTATATAGATCCTGATATTTGTTTGCTCACTTTAGATTTTCCCTTTATCTTTTCTCTACTTTTCTGGATCGGCAAGAAAACACTATCTACTTACAATACCGAGTTGACGAATGATGATCCTAGAATAGATAAGAGCTTTATAGTTTGACCAAAGGCTTTCTGTTCAGTTATATCATATTTTCCATTAAAACATCATTGAATTTAAATACATGTAAACACGTAATAGAGAAGAGGTAGCATATCAACCAAGCATTGTTTGTCATCACAATTTCCCTTTTCAAATTTTGTCACATTATTTTTTTATCCAAACAAGAGAATCTTCCATGCAATGTTTTACTAAACAAAATGAAAGGAACGTACATGAAAAGACACAAACATAAAACCAAAGAACAAGGCAAATGAAGGAAGAACATAAAACAACGTGAAAAATATACAATAAGAAAACAAACAAATGCAAAGACTCGATGGAGAGTAAGATTGAGGGTGGTTGTGATGCAACGGAATCTAAATGAAACTACGCCTACTCCTAACCTGATCTGATTAAGAAAATTAGTTTTTTGTGCTAAAATTTCTTTTCAGACTATATTAAATATGCTTAAGGATTTATGATATTGTTTGCAAGTTTAAAACATGGGTTTTTGACTGTTTTTTATGTTTTTTTTATGTGCAAATTCACATATAAAAATGACTAAACAAAAACATATAACAAACATTAACATCACCATAAACAATATCACACCAGCACATGATGAAGGAGTTCACCCCTCTTGGGCTACATCTCCTTGGTCCAGCTTCCAATGGCTTGGACCTCTATATTATGCTCAGAAGTGTGAATACATCAGGCTATAATGCTTAGAATGCTCTGAAACCTATTCCAATGGCTCCAGAATGTCCATAAATTCTTGTGTAGCCTCTTTTTTCTCCTAATTTGGTCAAAAATTGAAGAAGTTATGGACTTTCCCAATCTTCTGCTAATCACACTACAAATTCCTCAAAATCTGGCACCATCCTACAATTTAGCCCACAAAACATGGTAACGAAGTGACAATTTCATTGAAAACCAGGTGAAATTTTCAGACACTTTAAATGTCCACAGACTCCTATGTTTCGAAAATCACAGACACGTAGGGGGCTACGTGCCTGAGGCCATGGCCAATAGCCCACCCTCGCCAGTCGAGCACCCACTCCTCCTCTACGGGTGGTCGTGTGAGGTGGTGTATCCAAGGGTTGGCCCCCATGTGGGTTGGCTCGTTCCCCAAACAACGTGCCATGAATATTTAAATGCAACTCGTGCCCCATATGGTTAAGAAACACCTTGTTGGCGTATTGGTGGAGACTTTGGAATATTGTTGGGAGGTCGTTGGTTCAACCCCCACTGCCTCCACCTAGACTATAACTAATCTTTTTGTGGTCTCCCAGGCTACCCATGGCGTCCTCTAGTTGGGCCAAGTGTCATCTCGTGGTTGGCCACCCATTCAACTAATTAAAACCTCCAAAATTTAACCAATAAGAATGCGCCACTTGGCATGATACCATTTTCCAAGGTACTTTGACTAAGTCAAACTACCACATGCCCTGCCTAGTCAGTGCCACATCATCAATACAGATTGCTGATTGGGCTGTCAATTTTTTTGAAAACATCGCCTTGGGAAAGTGAACAAAACTCGTTTCTAGAGTCATACAGAGTCTGTTTCGTGTGGAACGAGTTGCATCGGATTAAGGATGATGATCACTACATGGTCATCTAGGTTCCACACCAATCCAACAAATTTTAATTTTGAGCTATCTTTTTGAGCACCTGATCATTCCTCACCCACTGGAAGCCTTTTGGACCCAGTTTAATTTCAGTTGTCCAGTAGGTGAGGGTACAGTTCCCTCACTTTTCCAATCTTGATCCATTTGGACTTTGAAGGATTTTTTCCCTTGAGCCCCATTCAAAGGTAATCCACATTCCCTCGTTTTGAAGACCTTGTTCTTCTGTCAGGAATGGTGTCTTGTTGTAGTTCATCAAGGTATTTAGGAGAAAAATCCTCTATAGAAGTAATTTGGACATTTTCTCCTTGATCTTCAATCAAAGGAGGCTCATACAACCTTAAGTTATCAACATTAGCAACAACATAAATTTTCATATATGAAGGCAAATCGAACCTAAAGGCATTATTACCAATCCTTTCCAAGATTCTGAATGGGACATATCTAATTGGTTTTACTTTTTTACCTTCTCCTTGGAGCCTCTCTTTGCTAATGTGAAGCCAAACTTCATCATTGAATTGGAACTTGTGATCTACACGATGCTTGTCGTGCCTTGCTTTGTACTTGCCTTGGCTCTTTTCATGCTGTTCTTGAACTCTTTGGTGTACGAATTGGATTTGTTCAATGAACCTTCTTACTTTATCTATGTGGCTATGACCATCAATAGCAATATATTTCCCAAAAAAGAAAATCCAAAGGAGACTGAGGAAAGTATCCCAAACACGCCTCAAATGGTGATGTTTGAGTTGAAGAGTGCTTGGCCTGGTTGTAAGCATGCTAAATATAGTGCAAATGTTCATCCCACAAATTAGGATGCTTTCTGCAATACCCATGAAGAAGATGCATCACTGTCTTATTCACCACCTCTGTTTAGCCATCTGTTTATAGATGAAATGTTGTACTCTTTTTCAATTTGGTGTCCATGAATCCCCACAAGTTTGAACAAAAATTCCCAACCAAGTGAGAATCTTGATCACTAACAATGGGTGTGGGCAATCCAAAATGCATCCATACATTATGAAAGAATAACTGAGTAGTTTGTTCAGCTATAACTTTCGTTTTGCATGGCATCAAAATACACATTTTTCTGAACCTATCCACAACTACATACAAATAATCATGACCTCTTTTTTACAATGGAAGACCTCCTACAAAATGCATAGAAACAATCTCCCACGGTCGTGAAGGAACTGTAAGTGGTGTGTACAATCCTAAATTATTATTGCTATGCTTACTAACTACACATAATGAACATCCTTTAATAAAATGTGACACACTTTCAAGCATACAAGGCCAATAACAATACCTCTGTACATGTGCCACCGTCTTACTTACACCAAAATGACCAACATAATAGAAGTATGTGCCTCTCTTATGATGTTGACGCTTTCTCCCCGTGGAATTCAAAGCTTGCCAAGATGGTACAACAAGTTATCATGCAAATGATAATCTAATTCCTCTACTTGGTTACCTTGACTCAAGCTTGCATAAACATCCTGAAAGTCATTGTCTAATGCATATTGCTCAATATAAATTTCATGCAAAACATAGTTATGCTTGAGTAAAGTAGCTGCACTAATAATAGGCCTAGAAAGCATATCAACAACTTTATTATAGATACGTTTCTTATACCTTATTACCAAGAGGAGTTGTTGAAGAAATCCCATCCATCGGAAGTGCCTTGATTGCTTCAACTTTGATTGAGATTTCAAGTATTGCAATGGCTAATGATCAGTATGAATGCGATTTCCTTACCCATCAAGTAGTGTTTCCACTTTTCACACTTTTCACCAATGCATACAATTCCTTTTCATATGTAGGATAATTAATCACTACGCCATTGAAAGTTTCCGAGTGAAAACACATAGGCTGACCATGTTGCATGAGGAGTGCACCCATGGCATAGTCATGAGCATTAATCTGAATCTCAAATGACTGTCTCAAGTCTGGAAGTTTAAGTATAGGATTTGAACTGATCTTTTCCTTCAATGCATCAAAGGACTTTTTTTGTTTTCCTCCCCACTGAAAAACCTTTTTCACACATGTCAATGCATGCAAAGGAGTTGCTATAGAGAAAAGTTAGCAATGAATTTCCTCCAATATTGTGTTGCTCCCAAAAAACCTCTTACCATAGTAATTGTCCTGGGCATTGGCTAATTCAAAATGATATCAACCTTGGAGGTATCTATTTTCAACTCACTTCCTCCAACCATATGACACAAGTAAACTATTTTTTTTTTTCCAAACTCACACTTTGACATCTTTAAATACAATTTTTCTTTCTTTAAGACATCAATTACTTTTTTCACATGCACGACATGTTCATCACAAGATTTACTGAAAATTAAGATGTCATCTAAGTATATTATAACAAACTCATCAAGAAATCGCCTCAACACATCATTCATCACACGCATGAAGGTAGTAGGATCATTACATAAACCAAAAGGCATAACTAGCAATTCAAACTTTTTTTTTTTTTTTTTGAATGTTGTATTCCAAATGTATCCTTCAGAAATTCTAATTGGATGGTAGCCACTCCTTAAGTCCAACTCAGTAAAATACTTTTCATCTTTCAATTGATCAATTAAATAATTTATTCTACGCAGTGGGTAATGGTTCTTTACCATACTCTTGTTCTATCCATGGAAGTCCACACACAGATGCCATGTTCCATCCTTATTTGGCACCAAAATGATAGGTAAACCATATAGCGAACAAGATGGCCTGATAATCTCTTTATCCAACAAATCTTGAATTTTCTTTTTAAGTTCTGCACTTTCCAATACTGACATCCTGTACATGCCCATGTTAGGAAGAGGACTATCTTGCTGCAACTGTATCTCATGTTGGATTCCTCTCTTGGGAGGGAATCCTTTTGGTTCCTAAAACATCTCATCATATTGGTTAACAACATCAACAAATTCGGATTTCAATCTTCAATCAAAACCTTGAAAAGCTTCATTATCAACATCATTCTTGGGTTTGATCATTAGAATCACAAGTGTTTTTCTTGAATTCACTAGTCTTTTCATTTTCCCTACATTAACAAGTGAAAGATTTAGTTTCTTGCTATGATCTCTCACAATATATTCTACTCCATCTTTGAACAAATGGTATTTGTTTTCATGTCTATGGAAGATAACTTTTCTATCATAGAGATATGGGTTTCCCAAAACTATACCACATATTTCTAATGGCACAACATTAAGCTCCACTTCATATATGAAATTTGCAGTAATGGCGAATTTCAGTTTACACTTTCAAGTTACCTGCATTTGTGCATTATCACACACCCATCCAAGTGGACATGTTTTATTATGTGGAATAGTTTCCAAGTTTAAACTTTTGACAATGTTTCTAGAGATAAGATTGGCTTGAGAGCCACTGTCGAAAAGTGTATCAATTTTGCTATGTTTTGAGATCACCCATATGTGAAAAAGTTCTATCCTCTTCTTTTAATTTGGAGTTTAATTGTGTGAATTTGAAGTACTAGTGCTAGAAATGGATTCCTTTCCCTTCATACCCATGGCTCTAATTTTAGTTTCATCACCCGAATTAGATCCCAAATCCTATTGAGTGGTTGAAGTTGTCTTTTGTTTTCCCTTGTTGTTGAATTCTTTTGATTTCATTTTGGAATGAAGCTTCCAACAATGAGCTTCATCATGACCCTCTTTGGAAAAATGTTTGCATCTTAATTTATCTCCTTCCTTCTTGATAGATGCATTTTTCTTTCCCTTCCCTTTGAAACCCTTTTCTTTTCCTTTGCTCTTAAATGGGTTTTTACTACCCTCTTCTGGAGTGTTTTTCCCTCGTGCCTCAAGATGAGTGGCTTGCACACACACCTCATCTAGATTATTGGGAATAAACATAAGGATAATATGCCTAAGGTAACTATGTAATCTCCCTATGTACTTTAATAATGTGTCTTGTGATTGCAAATATACACCTATCATTAGAGACCTTTTTCTAAATTATTGGGTGCAATCTTACACATTTTTACCTTTAAGTTGTCTAAAGTTCTACCAATTCATGATGCCTTTCTGCATATAAGTTGGAGGGTAGAATTGTCTTTTAATTGTAGTGAGGAAATCAAACCAAGAAATTGAGATCCTACTATGCTTTTCATCTCCTCTTGTGTCTTTGATTCCCACCGTACTAGTGCTGCACCCTCCATCTTTAAGGAAGCTAATTGAATCTTTATGTCATCCTTTTGAAGGTTTTTAATTCTATAATAGACCTCCAATTGACAAACCCAATTATCAAGCTTCTCTACATTCACTTTACCATTATACATGGGTAGTTCAAATTTAACATCAAGTTTTAATAAGGGTGATTTACTAGTTCCTTTTGAGGTATGTTAATGAGTATGAGTAAGGGTTGTGTTAGTGGAAGAGGTTGAAGATTCTTGTGAAGAAGAAGATGAAGAATATGGTGGAGAGGGTGGAGGTTTACCTCCATTTCCATTACCTCCTCATCCTAAAGAACCTTCTCCTTTGGGAGGTTTGGAGCTGTCACCCTATAGTATGGTATTCCTATATTCATATAGGAACATCACTATCTATGTCATATCAAAGAAAGCCTTCCTGATGATCTTCTCATGCTCCCATGTTTGTAGGTTCTCCTTCATGATACATGCTCACTGGAGTCTCAACTGCAACTTGAGGAAGAACTGGTGGTGGAGATTGTGGCAATCTTTCCCTCCTTCCCCTTAACACAACTTCAGGGATTTCAACCATCTTCCCTTCTCTCTTGAGTTTTAACCTTGTAAGCATGACATTCACTTGAAAATAGATAAATCCTTCTAGAACAAATAAAACTAGGAGCTCTGATACCAAACTTGATCTGATTAAGAAGATTAGTTTTGTTCTGCTAAAATTCCTTTTCGTATTATATTAAATATGCTTGAGGATTTATGAGATTGTTTTCAAGTTTAAAACATGGGTTTTTGAGTGTTGTTTATGTAATTTTTTATGTGCAAATTTACATAAACAAATGACTGAACAACAACATATAATAGACACTAACATCACCATAAATAGTATTACGTCTCTTGATTTGGTCTAGCACATGATGAAGAAGTTCATGCCTCCTAGGCTGCATCTCCTTAGTCCAGCTTCCAATGGATTGACCCTCTATATTATGCTAAAAAGTGTGAATACATCAATTTACAATGTTCAGAATGCTCTAAAACTTGTTCCAATGGCTCCAAAATGCCCAAAAATGCCTGTGTAGCCTCTTTCAACTCCTGATTTGGTAAAACACTGAAGCAATTATGGCCTTTCCCAATCATATACTAATCACACCGCAAATTCCTCAAAATCTAGCACCATCCTACGATTTTTCTCCCAAAACGCACTAACGGAGTGACAAATTCGCCCCCAAAACACATTAATAGAGTGAAAATTTCACTGAAAATCCTGTGAAATTGTTGGACACTTTAAATGTCTGCTAACGTCTATATTCTGAAAATCACAAACACGCGGGGTGCCATGTGCCCTAGGCTAAGGACAACAGCCCGCCCCTACTAGATGGGTCCCCACTCCTCCTCCGCGGGTGGTCGTGTGTAGTGGTGTATCCAAGGGTTGGCCCCCACACAGGCTAGCCCACTCCCAAAACAACACACCATGAATATTTAAATACAACTCGCACCCCTTACGGTTAAGCAACACCTTTTTGACATATTGGCAAAGACTTTAGAATATTGTTGGGAGGTCATGGGTTTGACACCCACTGCCTCCGCTCAGAAAATAACCAAGATTTTGGTGGCCTCGCGAGCTTCCATGTGGCGGCCTTTGGCTGGGCCACATGTTAGCTCATGGTTGGCCACCCCTTCAACCAATCAAAACCACCAAAATTCAACCAATAAGAATGTGCCACATGGTACGATACCATTCACCAAGGTATTTTGACCAAGTCAAACTACCACATACCCCGCTCAGTCAGTGCCATGTTTGCAATATGGATTGCTGACTAGGCTGTCATTTTTTTTGAAAAATTCTCTTGTTTGGGAAAGTGAAAGAACTCGTTTTTGGAGTCATACATAGTTCGTTTTGCATGAAACAAGTTGCATTGGATTTAGGATGATGAGAACTACACAGTCCTACAGATTCCACACCAATTCGACAACTTTTAATTTTGAACTATTTTTTTTAACCTAATCAGTTAGAAGGTTAGGGCTAAGTGTAGTGACATTTCTAATGTAACCATCATCGTTCCATATTGGAAAACACAAAGATGGGAGTAATTAGAACTGTTGTATAATAATGTGAAACAGAAAAGATAGAACTTGGAAACCTTGAACAAAACATTGAAGATATTTCTTAAAAGAAGAAATAATTTCCATATCACTTGACTTTACCCAATCTGCTGCCTTACCTTCTCGATGAAAACCATAATCAAACAAACCTTGATGACTCCCTGTGAATGTACCTGTACCTATATTGTCTTTCTTAACAAACATCAGGAAAGATCAAAACTTGCTTCAAGCTAATGGGCTTGCTAAGTAAGATGCTTTTAACTGATGACATATTGGATCTTGAAATTCAAAACAATCTTCTTGGACATCCTGAAATCCTTGGGAGAAGGAATTTTCAAATAATTATGTGGGATCAAGATGAAAATATTGTGCGGGAAAATAAATTTGATCATTTTCAAGAAGTTGGTCAAGATTGTGAGGACTTGACATAACCATCAACAAAGGATGAAGTGCCTCAACTGCTTGATAAGTATTTGAACATTGAGATGACATATCATAAGGGTCAATAGATGTTAAAAAACTATCATGAGATATACTGGAGGTAAAATGACAAATTAAATGACAATTATCACGATCAGATAGATTAATTAAGGCACAAGAATCTTGATCAATACACAACAAAGATAAATCAATTTGAACAACCTTGCAAATGATTCAAACAAAAGAATAATCTTCCTCATGAGTTGAATGTGAAAAACCATCTACTTGTGACTGGCCACAAACTGGATTGACATCAAAATAGTTAAAAAGGAATGCCAATATGGCAAGCACATGAAACAAATTAAGATGCAGTGGATGCAAAAGAGGAACTTGATTCAAAAAATATCACAAGCATTCATTGACATTGAAGAGGATATCTGGTGCCATGAAGAATACACTTAGTATCAGAAAATTCACAAGAAGGATTAGGAGCTTATTACTTTTAAAAACATCTAATAGACATGAATCCTTAGGTTGAAGATAATATTTAGAATGACCAATTCACAACTTCGCTCATCCATGAGAGATATACATTCCAAACTTGAGTTTGATATAAGAAATTTACATGAGGAATGATCAATTGAAATTGAATGTTCAATCTAGCCGAAGGCAAAATTTTCAAATCTTGAAAAGTTATATTTGAAATACCAAACAACTTTCAAGAAGGAATTTACATCCATTGAAACAGTGAAAAGGAATTATGAAAGAATATACAAATATTATTTAGTTCGGGGGCCTTACCAGAGTCACAAGTACCAAACATAACCATTGACATAAGTCGAAGTTCCTAGAATGCCTAATGAGTCCCCAAAATTTCAAGAATTATATAATTGCATTTTGAAGATTGGGCCAAATCATTCATGGTGTGGATGACTTCATTAACAATTTTAACTAGATCAATACTACCCAAATGGAATCCATCCACATCATTGATTTGGTCAGAATTTACATCTTAAACAAATATATTACCTAAGTAATGAGCTTTTTCTAATTGAGCATCCAAGGATGAGTATATTGGACAAATATCACGAGTAACTTGAACTAAGGAATCCTCCTTTTGCTAGACTTGTGTGGATGAATTCATGAACAATTTTAACTAGATCAATACTACCCAAATGGAAGCCATCCACATCATTGATTTGGTCAGAATTTACATCTTAAACAAATATATTACCTAAGTAATGAGATTTTTCTAATTGAGCATCCAACGATGAGTATATTGGACACATACCACGAGTAACTTGAACTAAGGAATCCTCCTTTTGCTAGTCTGGAAATGATAATGAATGGAATGGATACTTCATAACTTATAATATGATTACCTTCTTCTTCATCATGGATGACCTCACTATCTTATGTCAATTCTAAATCCAACTCATTAGATGATGAAATTGAAGAGCATAGATTATCTGCTTCAAGAGTTGATGCATTACAAACAATAAAATGCAAGTGATAGTGAGTTGAAGAGGTAGTTTCCATAAGAACATATTCTTGAACCGGATTAGATTTGAGGTCCAAGTCTTCCAAAACAAACTCTTATTGAGAACCTGAAGGATCAAATGGTGCACTTGGGAAACCATCATTACATACAATAACAGAGTCAAAATAAACATAATGAAGGTTGTCTAAGAATTCAAATTGATTAGGAAAATGAATTTCATTTGATCCATTGTTGAGATTATTAGATTCAAAATCAACCAAGGATGGAAGAACATTACCTTGACACAAAGGATTTTGAAAAAGAAAAGAAACATCAAGAGGATCCTCACATTCCTAATCCTCTACCTATGAAGAATGACTACCTTGCACCTAATCACTATTTGGATTTGGAAGCGATTGATCAAGAAGATCAAGGGGCAAGGGATTATGAGAAAGATATGATAGAGGACGACATGAATCCAAATCAAATTCATGTCTAAAGTTATGGGTGTTAATGTCATTTGAAGGAATGGAAAGATTAGCCTTCACGATAGGCTTCATGAACCATTCCAAAGTTTTTGTCATTAAATTTGAATCATGGAAAGTGGGAGAAAGTTGAGAAGATGGTTTAGGAATTAGATTTACATGTTTCCTAACTTTATCATCATCACAAGGAGGCACCAAAATTGGTACTGGAAAAGGAGGAGGACAAGGAACAAAAGGAATAGTATGCTCCTCTGGAATTGAAGGTATCTCACAGTTTACAAAAGTTGGGGAAACATAAACATTTGGGGGATTAGATTCAAACTGATTTAAGGAGATCTGAAACAAATGTTTAAAATTTTTCTTAAATAAATATCAATCCGTATCCTCTTTAGGAAACTCATAACATAGGTGAAGGAATATATTAAAAAATCCTCAATTGATTCATTAGGCTTCATTCTAAGTTGATTGATCCTTTTATAAACATCTCGATAATCATACCTATCAAAAGCTTGTTGAAGCTCCTTGAAAAATTGATCTAAAGAATGGATAGAGGGTCATGGTAAGGTATGGCACCATTGATTAACATGACCTTCAAGAGTGAGGGTCAAAATAACACAAAAAAAATCTTCATCATTGATTTCATAATATTAACAAAATTTAAGAAAATCAGAGATGTGTTCGGCTATGGATGTTCCATCCTCACCATCAAACTTGAATTGAGACAAGTCATAAAGAGGCTCATCAGGGATTAAAATTTTACCATTCGATAAATTAGAGAAATGCCTTGGGAGTATAATTTTAGGATGAGCCATTAAATATAAGATATTAAAAATGGACTCAATGGGCACAACTTGTCATCTAGCCCTCCTTCTAGCACCAGAAGGTTGATGGTGTTAGATACTGCCAACATACAGGGGGTCTCCCTAATTTGAATTCCCAAGTAGACCTCACAATGTTTGGCATAGGAAACCTATCCAGAGTATCAGCCCAAGCACTATAACACAAAGGTTCACCTTGGTTTCAATAGATAACATAAGAGATTATATACATGGACCTTGAACAAGCAAGTAAGTTAACACTGTGAAACACTGATTGTAATGTGTAAAAGGAGACTTTCATGAGGGGGGAGACAAAAATGATCCTCTAGAAGGAAGTAATAGTACTAACCTAAGAGATACACATGAGAAAATAAATATTCGTTAGTTATCTAGTGAAATAATTCTCATAGACACAATAGCCATTAAACAACATACAACACACCTTCAGTAAGATAAGTACCAAGGACACCGAAATAGTTCAATTTCCTTAGTACATATGAACGAAACATATATAGTAAACATCTAAATATTAGTATTAAGATATTCAAAATACACGCATGAAAAATGTATTGGCTCATTGAGCTTCAATTATAAGGTGAAAGATCCAAGCAGACAATTATAATGGTGAGGCACTAGTTCTAGTAATGTAAAATTAAGTCACTTGTTTCTTCTCCAAAGAATAGTTTTATGTCCTATGCCAAGTAGAGAAGCCAAGACTAGCTCTCCAAAGATTAAGCCTCCAAAAGCCCCATGCTTGAGCTATGAGGTTTTTTATATAACAAGAGGAATGAACTTTCATATCCTCATGACTATTGGACTACCCTCATGACTCTTGGACTTCTAATGAACTTTGGACTTCTCTATGTGTCTTTTGTCCATATATGACTATGTGACTCTTCATATTCCACATATTACTCTTGGACTTCCACACATTAAATTTTGTATTTTTCTTCAAAAATGCATCATTACATTCCACATGATGATGTGCCATGACACATGCATGCATATTGACCATTATGATGACACTCGTGCAAGTTATGTATTGACAATGATACCATGGACTTCATGATGATGTGGAAATGACAAGATGTCTTCATTGCTGCTTCATATGGAATTCTTGATGGTAGATATGATCTATGCTTCAAATCATAAAAGATCCATTTTGTTTCTTATCTGCAACCTCCAAGGGGTCTTTGATCAATATTAGAATCCACTGGTTCATCATGCAATGTATTCTTTCTGTTTCGATCCATCATCTACCTCATGGCCCTTGATAAATATCTTTAGTTCTTCTTCTCCACAGTTGTTTCTTTATGCTTTTCCCTTTCTATATGTTCTCGAGTATCACCTTGTCATGGTAGGAAGGTACTCCTGCTAATGAAAATCATTCACGAGGAGGAAAAATCACCCTTAAAAACATCTATTCTATCACTGCCTAGGTCATGGAATGATATACTCATGATAGGTCTATGAGAGGATTAAAAGAAGAAGGATTTATTAATAGGGTGTAGTCAAACTCATAAGTGGATTAGGAAGTCTCCACTGTTCATTTTTACTTTGCCATGCACTATGAATATGAGCTCTCCTTGGTATAACACACTGGGGAAGATGAAGGGACAAGGTGGAAGGCTTTGTGATTCAAGGTTGTGCCATGTGCTGTTAAAGAAAAGAGAGGAGGAATTAAAAGTGTAGTTTGACCAGTCAAGGGTGAGAAGAGACATCCTTTAGCCTTCCCTACTATGAAATGAGTGCATTGGGAAAGGGGGAAGGTGAAAGGCTCAGTCTTTAGGACTATGCTATGCACTAAAAGGGAAATGATACTTTCAGGAGAGAACCATTTTACTGGTCAAAGGTAGAGATGAGGATTCCTTCAGCCTTCCCTACTCTTCCATGCACTTTAAGGGAAGAGGCTAGGCAAGTTTGTTGTGGGTGAGACCACCCTAGGGTCTTGGGTTGAGAACCCTAATAGAGCAGAGGGAAAACCACAATAAGAAATTCTTAGGAAATCGACCTAAATGATTACTCTATTGAACTGTAAGAGTGTCCTTACTCGGAAATCCTATGTTTGAGTAGATCCCGTAGGGTGCAAACCCTCAGCTTCTCTTGATGTCTTTGAAACCTGAAAATTATTCAAGTGAAACATATACAACAATAGAAACATAAATAATGTTCATGATATTAACTTTAAATCATATAAATGAATGAAAAATTACAAATCTATGTAAAATTCATAAATGAATTACAATATAAATCAATGCATAAACACATTTAATGTCGGAAACAAACCAACATTCTTTTATTGAAGTTAGCTACAAGTAAAGTGGAGAAATACGACCTGAGTCCTTCTCCGGCTCCAAGAGGAACCGTCCTCTAGATCCATCCTTTCCTAGCCTCAACAATCTTCCTCCATCACTAATATAAGGATATCTCAAGAAAGATGAAGGATATCTCCAACAAGGAAACAAGGGTTTCCTAAAGCTTTTAGGAGTGCAAGAGGCACAAGGATTTCATCAAACTCGATCAGGGATAATCTTACTAAAGTATCGATATCTAATATCTTCTCACCTAAGGCCTTCCCATGGAGGTTTATTTATACTTCTCCAAATTATTTTTTTCTGTTGGGAAATAGCTGGCCCATGGGAAATAGGAGGTGAGTAATAGGTAAACCCGTGAAATCCGATCGAAATTAAGGATTTGTTTTTTTAAGTGTTTTAAGATATGTACATAGTTTGGGTATATGCTAACCCACATGTACACGCTTTTATCTCAGGGAAAAGTCGCGTATAGGGAATAAAACACTGTTTTTTAGATTTTGGACCAAGTCTAGAAGGAAGGGTTGCCCTAAGCCATAATCAGAGCATAGGATCAATCAAGAGTGCTAAATGGTGCTATAATAGATGCCCCCTAATATATGAGGTTAGAAGGGGTACATGATGGCAAAAATGTATTAAGTGCATAGAAGGAATCATGCCGAGACTGAGGAGTAGTTCACGAGAATTCAGCCTGCTATGCTAGCGAAAGAGATCAGAAAGAAACTATTGTATGAGGCAGGCATACCCATGCTCAGAAATAGTAAAGCATGTCTGCATGTCAAGTACAAAAGTGAATCCAATATGCATACAAGTATAAAGGAACTGAAAATACATAATGGATCATCTAATCATAATCAAGAAAGTACATGTCTGAATATCACATATAAAGAGATGATCAATGATGTTGAAGTATGAAGGTGATCACTGAAGTCAAAAAACTGATCCAAATAGTATCAAGTGAACATGATGGAATAAATGGTACTACACTCCAACTTGGGTGCCAACATATAAGATATCATTGTAAGGAACTGCGATATATAAGGTGGATGGTGCCAACTAGCAGAAATAACAGAAACTGGAAAGTGATCCAAGACACGCTGGTGTAAACCCATGGTTTGACTAACCACTATGGTACATTACTAAAAAATGGGAAGAAATGATCTGAATTCAACCATGTGAGAAATTGTTTGATTATTGGTCATTGATTTATACCGTTAAAAACCGTGAGGCTACTCATTGATAATGATGATGAGAGTCAAGGTACCCATTACAATCTAACAAGTGCGAATAAATGAGTTGTAGTTGAACACTTGGAAGAATTTATCAATCAAGAGACAATGATGTTTTCCCTCTGTCGATAGCGAAGGAATCTTCCATTGATGACTGCAAACCCTAAGGTATTGCCAAATGGACTATAGATCTCTTTCCCAAAGAAATGGGCTAAAGTCAGTGGGAAAGTATCTGCTAGAAGGAAGGCATTAAGGCATCCTTAATTAATCTAGTGTGATGTAACCCGTAGGCCAAAAATGTGGAAGGAATTGGACAAACAAAGATGTAGTAACCCAACCAAAGCACATTTCTGGCATACACAAGATGTGGCTAGTGCATGATAGAAACCCTTTGAACCAACCAATAATGAAAGCTGACACAGAGGCGAGGAATCCACCAATAGGGTCAAATGCAAATGAAGCCACTGCACGAACCCCAATGTGTGATAATGAAAGATGATGTTGAACACAAGGGAAACCACTCAGTCAAATACCCATGATATTTATCAATTTTGAGCACAAGGTGACCTATCAATAATGAAAATAGGGCCAGCCTGCGGCTCTAGATCTGCCCTCAGAGCAATTTATCGTAGTCAATAAGAGCAAGATATGCCAGCAAGAAGTCAATAGAGACCTTCTAAAACCGGCACGAGCAAAGGACTAATATGGCTGATGTGATAACAAACATTACGGTGACAACTAGGGATGGCCGACTAAACAATAGGTCAAGAGACACTGCAGAGAGGTTGACTCAGGTTTACTTCCCTTGAACAAAAGCATGACTCAACTATGACTACATGACATCATATGATAACTTTGTATACGTTCGTCATGTAGGAGGCATAAGCAAACTCTCCATATTATTTGAAGAGGTAACCAATTGGAGGAGTACTAACTCAATAACAAGGTTAAAGCTCTCCTAAGTCCAACTAAAGCCCATCCCAATGGAGGAAATACTTCATTTTTAGTGCTTTGTTCAAGGGTGACACAAATGAATATAACTGCCATCAAATATGGAAATAATGTCCCGTTCCTGCTCTTTTTGGAATATATAAGGTTTTTTTTGTCTTTTTCTTTTATATGAAGCTTGAAAAAGAATAAAAGAATGCTATTGTACAATGGAAAGAACAAGTGTCCAAAAAATAGATGCTCTAGTTCCTAGGAGGGTAAATTTCCTATGCTCAATGCAAGGTGGCGAAACTAGTTAAGGACACTTAAAGAAATGTTCTTTACATGGGTAAAAGGGTGCATCAAGTCGTAGAGGCTAAGTGATTGAAAGGTTGATTTTGTAGAAGACATGGTCAAAAAGTGGTTTAAACAAAAGTCCAAGTGAAGCTGGCTCAAGGCCAAAAGGTGCAAATAGTCAATATGCAATGCAATGGTACAACTCAACACAAAGGAGCCTCTAGGGTATAAGTCTAGAAAGTAGCATAGAAGAAAAAGAATGAGTCTTCAACGCACAAGTCATGGTGGGACTAAAGAGGACTCCTGAGCCTACTCAATATAGTAGCATGGGAAACAAACATCAGTGAGGATCTAACTAAGATGCCCATGTAAAGGTTGGCTCTACCATCACACCATGATTTTAAAGTTGGTGAGTGAAAATGGTTTGTGAACCAAGACACGATGGGGTCGACCCTATGGCAAACATATCGCAGTATGGAGGCTAGTATGCAAAATGCATCGGAAAGTGGTATTTCCTAACCTATATGCTAGTAAGGAAATGATACATGCCATGACGGGTCTGCAGTCATGGGACCAAAACGTTTTCTTGGAGAAGTCTCCAAAATTTCCTATAAAGGAAACCCATTCCCAACATTCCAAGCCAAAATGTCAAAAAGTCCATAAGATAAAAATCAAATTTTGAAAAAATAATTTTCATCTTTCAACCTATATAAGGACTTTTGGACTCACATTTTTTTCATTTGTGTTTTGATCAAGGAGCTATGGAGACAAACTTAAACAAACTTCCTCTGTCAAATCCAACTGTTCAAATTGCTCCAAAACTTCCAGGTAACCCTTTTATCATGCTTTTAATCATTTGTGATACTTTTTAGATGTTTTTTTTCATAATTTGACTGTAGGAAAATATGTTAAAATTTTCAACTCTGCGTATACGTGGGTTGAATATAGGTAACCCGTATATACGAGGGCCCTACACGTGACTGTGTAAAAAGGGAACCGGTGTATGCTCGAGTAAAAAATTTAAAACATAAATCTAATGATTTGAGACATCTTTTTTGGGCAGGATGACAATCACCTTGCGTGAAAGGGAGCATAGTGTCATTGATAACTAAGTAATGGAGGATCAAAATGCCTTAAATTCTTTGAGAGGTTGTGGCTTGCTAAAATTCTTTAAAATGCCAAACATGAAGGACAATACATGATTTCTTGAGTTACTGATTCATTACCAGAGTGCGGAGGATGATGCATTCATGATTGATCAAATGCACCTAAGGATCGAGATAGAAGATATTTACTTCATTACCGTTCTTTCTCGAAGGGGAGATATAGTGCATTCTACTGGCAAGATGAGAGGTAGTCTTAGTGTATAAGACTACATCCACATATACTGTCCTGATCATCCTGAAAATATTGGAAGTCAGACTCCAATCAAGCACGTAGAGAGTTTATCCTTGAAGATCCTACTATTTACCCATAGGGGATTCACTTTGGCAAAAAAACCATACCACGTGCATTCATATTGGGGGATATATATTGAGGAAAAAATGACATAATATATTGAGCATATAATAGGGGGTAAAGGGTTTTTATATTAGGAGGTACAAAAAATGGAGCTCAAAGTTAATGAAAAAATATAAAGGGGTATAAAAAATGTTAATGAAAAAATGGATACCTACAATATCTAGTGAAAGTAGGGGTTTTTAAAATTGGAACAATGCATTGGGTTCATATTGGTAGGGGGTTAAATAATTTGATTTTTGGAGGTATTTTCCAATATCTAGTCAAATTAAGGGTATTTTTTAGTATGCCATGAACGCACGTGCTATGTCAGAGATTAATTTAATGAAGACCTCATGTATTTACCATTGCAAAGGTAAATGGTTCTACTGCTTTACATCAGGCCTCATGAGTATCCATGAGCCTAGCAGTGGAATGTCTCACTACCGTGTTTGATTGGTGTACACCTCTACTGACCAACATGAAGAACCAACTCACTTCCATTCAGAAGGGTCAGACAAAGAATTTCAGATACGACACAATATTATGATCATTCTTCTTTGAGAAAGTACCTGGGCTTCAACCCAAGGTGTTATCGACGATCAGTAGCCTGAGGGAGTCGTGGATGGGAAGATGGGCTGACCTAATGAAACTCCTAGGGGGGTGGTGATATCCCCAGGATGAATTTTGATGATGAGTTTTTCGCATGGTGGGATCAACAGGTCATCGCAGTTGATGACTACCCCTATGTTAGAATGGATTTTCGGGGAGATCAAGATTTAGTATTACCACCAGATGCAACATGGAGTTCCACAGGTAAGAATTTTTTATTTTTTGAATTTCTTAATACTTTTTTGGATTTTTAATATAAACAAACCTAAAAATATTTTTATGAGACAGGATACTTACCAAATATATTGATAACGTTTCAAATGTGGGGTCAGTGAGACCTGATGGATTTTCCCGACACAAGCATTGTGGAAGAGATGTCGAAGGGGCTGCAACTGAGACTTCGAGAGTTCTCCATGTAGTTTAGAGGAACTTGGTGAGAGTGACTTACAAAGTACCCATGATAGCCATAGAGGAATTACCCGAGGAAATGGAATGTCACGTGGTAGGATTACCACAGAATTGGGTGCGACTATTTGGCGTGTGGCCAATGCTGTTGTTTATTTTCTAGCTGCTCATCCTGAGCCAAATAGATAGATGATCAAATCTTCTTATGATTAGACATGATGATGGGCATAAGCCCAAATTTTGTAGGGCATTTTGTCCTAATTTGTGTGTATTATTTTGGACACAAACACTCTATCTATATACATGCGATTTTATGATGATCATATATACAGATGATACTTCGATTATTTTTTATGTTTTTTAATTTGATGAATGATGTATATGCGAGTCCAATTCTTGATTAGCAATAGTATCTGCTCAGGAATTTTTCGATTGTGGAAATGTGAACAAATGTGATATAAATAAATGATCTTTGCAACAATCATACTCTCAGAAATTGGCGATAGAAATAGGGATCTCGTACCCGATAAATGTTATTCAGCTGAGATACCACCAGTTCTGAGTCTAAATAAACTACTAATGAAACAATATCAAGAGATATTGCTTTGGATAGAAAATTAATAACGGTAGTATGTTCAACAATATTATTCGAAGCAAGACTGATACGTACGCCTCTCGAAACCATCAACTGGCTATATGGATAATAAATCACCCAAGTTGGGGAAGTAAGGTTCTGGGTATGCCTACTCACACCATCAGTGAATCCTAAATATATTGAATCATCCATCAATACCTTCCAAAGTAGATCAAAAATATCGACATCACTAAAACTGATAGATAGATATGTACAAACAGACAATGTATACAAACAAGTAAGTGCTCGGTCGAAGCCTAAGCAAAGTAATTATTAAGGTAGAGCCCATTTCTGGGCTCTGCCAACTTGTTTCCTTCAAATTCAATTAATTCATAAAATCCCTGTTTCAAAACTCACTTGACTATAAAGGGACCGTACCATATAGACTTAAACTTTCCTACCCCCAAGGCATCTTTGTCTTGATCGTAGACTAGGACAAGGTCACCTTCAGAAAAATTTCTAGGACAGACAACTTTATCATATTGAGTTTTTACCCTCTTTTTATGGGCTTCGTTTATTGTGGCAGTATCTCGATGCTACTCATCAAGATGTTCCAAATGAATGAGGCACTCCTCGAGACTAGAAGTCTTCGGAAGAAGTTCAGCAACTAGTTTAAGGGAAGAGATTTCACATTCAATAGGAAAGATAGATTCTAACCCGTAAACCAGTTCAAAAGGAGTAAAGCCAGTGGCAGTCTTAACTAACGTTCGGTATGCCCAAAGTGCTGGATACAACATGATGTGCCAATTGGATCTAGATTTGTTAATCGTCCTTTGTAGGATGATTTTAAGGGATTCGTTCACTACTTCAACCTGCCCATTGGCCCGAGGATAATATGGAGATGAATGCTCCTACCGGAAACCCAACATGAGAGCCAATTCAGACATCAGTTGATTTTGGAAATGGTTGCCATGATCAGTGGCAATCTCTTTAGGGATACCAAACTGGGAAATAAATTGATTGAAGAGAAACAAGGCCATTTTTTCATTTTCATTCTTAAAAGTAGGCATGGCCTCAGCCCACTTTGTAAAGTAGTCTAAGACCACAATGTAGGAGCAAAAAATCACAGCGGAAACTAAATAAGCATACATAGCATAAACAAACATAAAAACACAGAGATTTTAACGTGGTTCACCGAACCAATTTGGGCTACATCCACCAAACAGAGGCATCGACAATTTTATTACTCAACAGGAGATTACAACAACATAATTCCTCACATCCTCTCAGCACACATATCCTCTACGGGCTTACATTTTTATAGCTGGGAGTAGAAAACTGAATCATAAATTCTCTCACAACAAATATAGGATGCAATAACTCCTCCTCAGGAAAAAATGGAGCTAATTTAGCAACAAATACTATTGCTGTCACATTCATGAGATTTTTTCCAAATTTAATTAACAGAAAATCTCAACAATCTCCACCTTGACAACAATTAGCCTGATACCCCGTTATTTTATTATTTTATCTTTTCTGCAAGCCAAGAGAAGCCAGACACTAACGTAGCTTCTCTAACAAAACTGGTTTCATGAACATGTCTGCACAGTTTTCCTTTGTATGCACTTTTTCAAGAGAGACTCCCCTTTCAGTGATAACCTGTCTTACAAAATGGTACTTGATAGGTATATGATTTGATTTACTATGAGAGGCTGGATTCTTAGCCAAATGAATTGCACTTTGACTATCACAAAATAACTTGATGTTGTCTTGTAACCTACCAAATTCACCAAACAAACCTTTCAACCAAATCACTTCTTTGCAAGCATGTGAAGCATCTATGTATTCTGCTTCAGTAGTGGATAAAGCAACAATGTTTTGTAGCTTTGACATCCAGGTAATAGCTCCACCTGCAAGAGTAAAGACATACCCTGATGTTGACCTTCTCTTATCCAAATCACCTGCAAAATCAAAATCAACATATCCGCAAACAAATTCACTACTCCTGTTATAAGTGATACAATAATCATTTGTGCCTCTCAAATACTGAAGCACCCATTTCACTGCTGACCAGTGTTCTTTTCCTGGATTTGCCATATACCTGCTGACAAACTGCATGTGAAATATCTGGTCGAGTACAAACCATCGCATACATCAAACAACCTACTACATTGGCATATGGAATTCAAGACATATATTCTTTTCCTTCATTTGTATTAGGACATAAACTAGAAGAAAGCTTAAAATGGGAAGCTAAAGGGACTGAAACAGGCTTCACATTGTTCATACCAAACCTTAAGAGCATTTTCTCAATATACTTCTATTGTGATAGCCATAGCTTACCATTGCTCCTGTCTCTAAAAATCTCCATGCCCAAAATCTGTCTTGCTGCTCCTAGATCTTTCATATCAAATGTCCTAGCCATCTGAGCCTTTAACCTGTTGATCTCTAATATGTTTTTGCTTTCTAAAAGAATATCGTCAACATACAACACTAAGATAATGAACATGCCATTACCTAATTTCTTAAAGTAAACACAATGATCATATTCACTTCTTATATAATTTTGACTCATCATGAAAGAATCAAATTTCTTGTACCATTGTCAAGACAACTGCTTCAGACCATACAATGATTTCTTGAGCCTGTAGACAAATTTCTTGTTGTGATTTTGAACAAACCCTTCCGGTTGTTCCATGTAAATCTCCTCATCTAAATCTCCATGTAAAAATGCAGTTTTAACATCTAGTTGTTGTAATTCTAAATCAAGTAAAGCAACTAATGCTAATAGAATTCGAATTGAAATAATTTCTACAACTAGTGAAAATATCTCATGAAAATCAATGTCTGCTTTCTGAGAAAAAACTTTTGTGACCAGCCTTGCTTTGTACCTGTCCTCTGTATCATGAACACCCCTTTTCAATTTGTAAACCCATTTACATCCCACAATTTTTCTGTCTTTAGGAAGTTCTACCAGATCCCATGTGCCATTCTTGACTAATGCCATCATCTCGTCCTTCATAGCTTCTTTCCACTTTCCACTTTTAGAACCTTCTACAACTTCCTTATAGCATAAAGGTTCATCATCATTAGCGGTTAAAGCAATTGAAGTAACATACTCATCAGACCTTTTAGGAGGACGTTTGATTCTTGTGGACCTCCTTAAAGATGTTTCTGGTACTTCCACAATTTGCTGATTATTATCTGTAGGAACTTCTTCATGATCTGCATTTGAAACATGTTCATGATCTGCATCTGAAACTTGTTCATGATTTGCATCTGCAACTTGTTCATCTTTACTATCATCAGTATTTGAATTGGTTTCAAATTGAATGTGTTGAAGCTTAGATACATTATCCTGTTTCAATTTATCATCTACATCTAGATTTTCAAGTGAAGATTCATTAAATTTAACATCTCCGTTAATGATGATCTTGTGAGTAGTAGGATCCTACAATCTGTATCCCTTAGTCCCATCACCATATCCAACAAAGATATATCTTTTTGATTTAGGATCTAATTTAGAACGTTGATGTTTTGGAACTAGAGCATATGCATCACAACCAAAAACTTTAAGTTTAGAATAATCACAAGGATGACCTTTCCAT
>APFE030151404.1:2545-13465 GCA_000404065.3 Pinus taeda | reverse complement strand
CGCCTTCACTAAGTGGGCCCGCAGGCTATTTTTGGCGAAAGTCTATTTTTAGACTATGTCTATTTTTAGACATATGGATCATGTCTATGGATTGTAGGTTGCTGTTTATGGATGACTGATCAAGTTGGGAAAAATAGATGGACTTCTATTTTTGATGAAAGTGTGAGTGATCACAGTGTGAGTGATCAAGTCTATTTTTAGACTGGCTGTCAAAAATAGAAAAGTCAATATTATTATCTCACAATAATATTTGGACTATAAACTTAATCTTATTCTCTTGGAGCACTTCAGTTCGAGCTACGGATGTGGCACATGCAATTGCATGAAGGAAATACGTGGTTCTTATGGTTTAGTTGAATATTTGCATGCATGACTTCAGTTAGAACTCAAGTGAGTTGAGTTTAGTGGACTGGAGGTGCAGTTGATGGAGTTGTGTTCAGTTTAGCTTTGTTAAACTGGTTGTATTTAGTCTAACTGGCGAATAGACTAGAGATGAGTTGGGTGAATTAGTTATTAATTAATTCACAAGTTATTAACTCATAATACAACTAATGAATACATCAGTTAACTCAGTTGCATGTCAGTGCATGTTCAGTTCAGCAGGGACAGGTGTTAGAGAATCAGATTGCTATCAGTTGTGACTATAGTTGTGCACCAGATCTTGCACAAATCAGGGGATTGAGTATGCCAATGAGTTTGCCCACATTGTAGCTTGTTATCACGTGATTTAGCCAAGGAAAGACGTGGCTGCCTTGGAATTATCACCGGTTCTTGTGCAGGTATTGAGCAGCGGAGGCAGGCAAGCAGCGGAAGAGATCTGAGCCAGTGATTGATTCAGATCTGAGCTGTATTGTGTGTAACAGGTGGAGCTGGTATTGGATTGCTTGTGATAAGCATTGTACTTTGTAATGTTACATGACTCAATCATTAATATACAGATAGTTGGGGTTTTTAGCGAGATGCTTTCCCCGGGATACATACTGTGTTAATGTGTGAATGCTCTTGATGTTTTACTGTTATTGATGCTGCTATATTGATGATCAACGTAGAGGAGCTTATGTATTGTGTATGTTTTCCGCAATAGTACATGATCAGGATAATCTCCATTGAATATGTGTTAAATTATTCAAAATTTCTACAAAATGCACTATCGGGAGGCTAAAACACTCCAAAAACCATGAAAAACCATTATCGCAAGCTTAAAACTCAAGAATGTACACCAGTCATTAGATCTAGCCGATCAACAGCCCAGATCTAAGTGGAAAATCGTAAATCGGCAAGCAGAAAGAACTTTGGGCAGTGGCAATCGACGTTGGACACCACCGATCAACGATGATCGAATCGGCGGATCGCAATCGGCGGAGGCGAGTCGGCATTATCGGCACAGACTAGGGGGAAGAAGTGATTGCGATCGCTGATTAAACATGGATTATAGATTGCGTGCACAGATCGACGGCCCACGTTACATCGTCAGATCATTGTTGGCAGAAACCAAGGAGCTGGGCCTTTACATGTATATATGTGCGACCTGATTTTGCAAACCCAACGGCATTATAAACAACATTTCATAACATTTCAGCTCCATGCCAAAGCCAGTTTTAATGCATTTTTCATGTATTTCTATTTAAACGAAATACAAAGGAACCTTGGGGCACCACCGATTGCGATGAAGCCCGAAACCAAAAGGGTCTGGGAATTGAAAAATATAATCTTTGAAGTCCGCAGGAAGGCCTATTTTCAATATATTTTGTGTATTTTCATTATTTAAATGAAATACAAAGGATCCTTGGGGCATTGTGATAGCTATAAGCCCTCTGCCAAGGCCGATTTTTCATGTTTTTTTAGTGTTTTTCATGTATTTCCAAAATATGCAGAGAAGGCGGGAGTTCACAGCATTACATCATTTTTCTGTATTAAACAAAAACCGGTCACTGTCTGCATTTTAGAGAGGTTTCATAGGCCCGAAGATCCATTCCACCACATAGTAGAAGTTGGAAAGTGATCAGGGAGCATAGACAGCGCAACACAGAAGTAGTCATGGAGCACGTGTAGCTAGCCTGAAACAAAATCGGTCATGCGGCATCAACATCGCATCTCATCCATAACAACAGAATCAATTGTAGGGTATCTCTAGCATGGGAGAACTCCCAGATAGAGCAACAAACCACCCAAAATATCTAAAAGTTGTTACTCTTTTGTCAGAAGGAGAAAAACTCCGAGCCTTCTAGAGAGTTGAGGAGCATTGTAAATAGGCTATAAATAGTTGAAAGTAAGATGTAATAGAGGTTCAAACTTCTGGAGACTGTAGAGACTTTGCTACTCAAGCGTCTCATCTTCATTCATTAGTAATACAAGCTTCTTTTGTTGTTATATGTTCAATGTCCATTTTCTCTTTTGTTCTAAGCTTGCACATGAACAGGTTGTTCATGTTTCTTCTGTATCTAAGGCCAGATAATTGTCATCTTATCTCTGCTTTGATAAATTAGATTTGCAAGCTTATTTTTTGTTTATAGCTAGCCATTCATATGTGGTCATATATGCATCTGACGGTACAGTCAGTATTCTTTTTTTTTGCCTGTAGCTAGCCATTCATTTATGTTTATGTATGCATCTTCCAATATGGTCAGTATTCTCCATCCATTCATTGAATCTACAAACTATTGAGCATTAATGGTCTAAAGCCTTATAAGCTGAGGGTGTTCATGCATGTCTTGAGTAAAAGCATAGTTGAAATGGTTGTCTGGCTTGATCTAAACCATCATTTATTCCAATAGTTCAGAGAACGATATTGAAGATTATATGTTACCAGGCATCTCCGATCTGCAACCTAGGAGAGTTTCTTGGAGTGATAATAGTGACAACTCCATCTCTTGAATTTGCCACCAACCACACCTTGTGTGGTTAAGGGCTTTTCTCACTAACTTAGGTGTATGCGTAAGGTGGAAACGTTCTTTTGGCATTGTTGTTGCGAACAAGTCCTCTTGTACCTGGGAAATCAATTAACTTTTTGTTTTTGCATATTGGACTTTTAGGATTAGATTCTAACTCAAGTGGCGACTCCACTTAATCCAAAACTCGCAAGAGTTTATACTAGGAGGCATCCAAGTGGTCTAGTTAGCCCCACTCTTGAGCCTAAAAGGGTTTTTCGAGATAGGTTAAACAGACTCTCTCATAATATAATTCTTGTTAATCTCGGTTAAGAGGTTATTTCGGATATCCATTCATTTTTTTAAGAACAAGTAGAGCCAAGCATCATGAATCATCTTTTTTATCCTTGTGATTTTACTGACATAAATGGCTATCCTCACAATAACCTTGACAAGACTATTGAAAGGTTGTCTTCCTATCAAGGTAGCAATTCCATTAATGTTGTATCACATCTTAAGAATTTTAATGTTTGAATTTTCAAGTGGTGTAACACTGCTAACTACGAGGATGTGAAGATGAGAATATTTATTCTCTTTAGAAGAGGATTCTCTTGATTGGTTCACTAAGCAATCTACTAACTCTTATGACTCATTAAGAGCTACCATTGTTGCTTTCATGGAAAATTTTGGAGATAAGAAAGATAATAGGCACTTGATCAATTGTATTAGCTTTATGAAGAAGAATGAAAATGAAACCATGGAGGAACTGAATAACAGATTCAATGATTTTGTAAAAAACATGCATGCTACTCTTAAGAATCATGATGAGTTTATTTTTTGCTCATATTTAGATGCTTTTAGTGCTGACATTGCCTATGAGTTAAGAAGGAAAGAGCTTGGAAATTTGGGTGCAGCTCCATCTGAAGCCTTGAAGATGGAAAGGGCTGGAAGGGAATAGGGAAAGTTTGAAATTCCTAGTTTAAATAGACGGCCATCAAAGTCTCATGATTCTAAGGGGAAGGAAAAGGAAGAAAGTGCACATAATCCTATCAAAGAATTAACCCAACTTATTAAGGCTATGGAAGCAAATCACACTACTCAAATGAATTCCATCCAAAATAGTTTGGTGGCCATGGAGAGGAATCAAGCTAGGAGATTCCAAAACTGAGGTAATGATAGATGGAAAAAGAAGGAGCCTCCCAATGAGCATAGGAAACCAAACCCACCCGAGTCTACTAATTTAGTTGATGATTCAATCCCCTATAGTAGGCCATGTGATTAAATGCATGATGAAGCTACTTGTGCTTATGTAAGAAGGATTTTGGAAGGAGTGGCTGGGACAAGTGAGAAAATCAATGTGGTTAGAAAATAATATCATTTTTCCATGGAAAATTGGATGAGAGTTATGGAGAATAGCCAAAATATAAATAAGAAGTATCCATTTTCCCATAGTGTGAATAACTTTGAAGAGTTGGATAGATCAATGAGTTATATGGTGAAAATCCTTCATCAAATCAGATCTTAGAGATAGCCAAGGACAGAGAAAGGGCAAGGAATAACGAAAGAAATCAAAATGCCCATAAAACTTTCTCTCCACCTACATCTAATTTAAATATTGATTTGGGAGGATGGATTAAGAATGAAAATATTTTAGTACCTGTGACTGAAATCCTAAATATTCCCTCCCAAAATTTTAAGTTGTTGAAAGCCATTAATGCACCTCATGTGAAAGAAATGTCAAAATTTTGCTAAGGATGGATGTGAGGATGCCCCTATCATTTTGCAAAGTAGTGAAATGTGTACAGGTAACAAGGACCATCAAACTTTATTTATTCTATTGTTGGTTAATGTGTTACTTTTGCGTAATTGTATGTTTGATTCTGGGGAATTATCTTTTGTCATGACCAAGAAGGTCATGAATCAATTGAACTTGAGGTTTTCTAGACCTTACCACAACATTTGTGCTATGTATTCAAAAATTATTCTGGTGTGTGGTTTGATAAAGGATCTTAAAATCCACTTGGTAGTACATCCTACTATTATGATCACCATGGATATTGTGGTGATTGATGTGCTTGAAGCTTGGGCGATGTTATTGTCTAGAAAGTGGGGAGATGATATAGGTTTTAGTTTGAAAATGGATCTAAGTTATGATACCATCCTTAATAGTGAGGGCATCATGGTTAGATTGGATAGGGAATTGGAGAGAATGTATCATGTTATCTTGGATAATTCTATTGCTCCTTTGCAGAAGGAAGTGGAAAGTAAGAAAGTTTGGATTTGGCATATGAATTTTGATGGTGCCCATTCAATGTTTGGTAAGGGTGTTGGAATTGTCCTTACCTCCTCCCCTGTTCATATATTCAATTTTTCCTATAGATTGGAATTTGATGTAGCTAACAATGTAGCGGAATATGAAACTTTGTTGTTGGGTCTAAAGTTGGGAAAAGGACTTGAAAATTAAATTGCCTAGTATCAAGGGGGGTTTTGATTTAGTCATTATTTAAATAAAGAGTCAATTTTCATGCAAGAATGATAGATTCAAGAAGTATTATAATGTTGTTTGGGACAATATGGAATATTTCAATGCATTGTATCTTCAAACAATTCCAAGAGAAGGAAATAAACAAGTTAAAGAGCTGGTTGTTGTTGCATATACCTTACAACTTGGAGAGAACTTGATGGGTGATAAGATTTATATGGAAAATATTTTTAGACCATCAATTCCTGATAATATTGAGCATGGGAAGGTTTTTAATGATGAAAGCAAGTGATTTAATTTTTGAATAATATGGAGGAATTTTATTATTTTAAGGTTGGATACAAAGAAGAGGGTCACAAGTATGAGGAGTGTAATGTTGTGTCAAATCCCATTCCTAGGGATCATGTAGCCATGGAGAAAGTTTTTTGATATGCATGATGTTGCAAAGAGAAAAGAGGATAAGAAAATTGACCCAAGGGAATTCATTGAAGTAAACATTGGTACCCCTCAAGATCCAATTATGATTAAAATAGGAACTACTGAGGAAAGGAAAAAGTTAATAAATTTACTTCAATAATATAAGGATGTTTTGGCCTTTTCATATGAGGAGTTAAAATCATATAGTGAGGATGTTATGGAACATACTATCCCTCTTAAATATGACAATTCCAAACCCCTTAGGCAAAAACTTAGGCAAATAAATCTTAATTTAGCCCCCTTGGTGCAAAAGGAGTTGCAAAAGATGCTGCAAGTTGGAATCATAGATCACACTAGGCATTCCACATGGTGTTCAAACTTGGTTATTGTGAGAAATAAAAATGGTTCAATCAGGCTATGTGTGGATTTTCGAAATCTTAATTTAGCTTGTAATAATGATAACTACCCTTTTCCTAACATGGAGACTTTATTAAAAAGGGTAACAGGATCTGGGATGACGTATTTATTAGATGTATTTTCAGGTTAAAACCAAGTCATGGTGAAGAAGGACGATAGACATAAGACAACCTTCACCACATCATGGGGTAATTTTGAATATTTGAGGATGCCTTTTGGACTAACAAATGCTAGAGAAAATTTTCAAAGCGATATGGACTATGCTTTTAAGGGTCTAATTGGGAAATTCATTGATATTTATCAAGATGACTTAACTATCTTGTCTAAAGATGAAATTTCTCATGTAGGAAATCTAAGGAAAAAAATTTATAGGTGTAGAGAATATGGAATATCCTTAAATCCTGCTAAATCTACTTTTGGAGTGACTGAGGGGAAGCTGCTTGGTCACATCATTTCAAAGGATGGGATCAAGATTGACCCTGAAAGAGTTGAGGCAATTAGAATTATTTCTCTGCCTCACAATATTAAATCCCTTCAATCCTTCCTAGGAAAGATCAACTTTATTAAAAAGTTCATTCCAAATTATGCTAAAATTACTAAACCCATTCAAACCCTTTTAAAGGAAGATGCTAAGTTTGTTTGGGGAAATGAAGGAAGGAAGGATTTTCAGGAAATTAAGGATTCTATTGTTAAAGCACCTATTCTTGTGAGCCCTAATTATTCAAAGGAGATTTTTATTTTTTCTTTTGCATATGAAGATACTATTGTTGGGGTCTTGCCTCAAAACCAAAATGAAGGGTATGAGTAACCTATTGCTTTTATGAGTAGGTCCCTTCAAGGGCCAGAGTTGAAATATAGCACTATGGAAAAACAAGCTTATGCTTTAGTCAAGTATCCTAAGCAATTTATAGTTTATGTGGGATATTATAGAATAACTGCATTTGTCTCCCCACTCCATTGTGAAATATATTTTAACTTAAACAGATCGCTTGGGAACCAGAGCTAGGTGGGTCTCAAAGATTCAAGAATATGATTTAGACATTAGATCTACCAAGATGGTAAAGGGACAAAGGTTGGCCAAAAACTTTACTGAGGGGAATGAGAAGGAATTAGGATTGATTTGTCAAAATTATTTGGAATCGACTTCATCATAACTTCAAAGGTTAAGCCAACTAGAATGGCATAGAGACGATATTTACTACTTACAAAATTTATCATGTCTTAGCCATCTAGTTGGCCATAAAGAAGAGCGTTAAGGCTAATAGAAACTAATTATTGCATTATGAAGGATGGCCTAGGTTGGAGAAATCTAGAGGGGGTGATACTTAGATGTGTTGATGAAGTTGAAGCCAAAAATCTTCTCATTGAGTTTACTTTAGGATTTTGTGGAGGGCATTATGCTAGTAAAACTACTACCCATAAAATCTTGAGAGTTGGTTATTATTGGCCTTCCATTTTTTTTGATGTGCATAAGCATGTTATAAGTTTCTAATCTTGTCAATTATTCACTGGGAAGAAAAAGTTAGTTTTTTTGCCTCTTCAACCTGTGGTTGTGGAAGATCCCTTCCAATATTGCGGGCTTGATTTAATTAAACTTCAAGTAATTGATACTCATGGATGTTTACTACTACTGATTATTTTACTAAATGGGTAGAAACCATTCCTACAAGACATGCCACCGACAAAGTAGTGATGGATTTTCTTGAAGATAAGATTATCGCTCGTTTTGGTGTCCCTGCAAAGATCACAATTGATAATTCCAAGGATTTTAGCTTTGCTAAATTTTCATCATTTTCTTTAAGTATGATATTCTCTTATCCCATTCATAAAACTACTATCCTCGAGGTAATGGCCTAACTGAGTCTAGCAATAAAAATTTTATCACCATCATCAATAATATAATAGGGGATAACAAAAGGGCATGGGATAACAAAATTAAGTATGATTTGTGGGCTGATAGGATTACAAAGAATAGTTCAACAAGAAAGAGTCACTTTTATTTATTTTATGGCTTGGATTTCACCCATCCCATGCACTTGAGGCTACCAGCATACCAACTTCTACAAAGCTTTGCATCTAAAAAATATGTTTTTAAAAATAGAATTGACCAAATCGTAGAATTAGATGAAACTAGGAAAAGAGCCTTCGAAATTTTTTGTAAAAATCAATCTAAGGTAAAAAGAAATTTTAATAAATCATCTCGGAATATAAATTTTTCTAACATTGATAACTTTTTTATCGGATTGTATGAATGAAAAGCTAGGTAACGATGGTAAGTTTGGCAGTTTGTGGTTGGAACCATACATTATCAAAGAAGCAATTCGACAAAATTCCTACCATTTGAGCACCTTGGACGAAGAATCACTTGAGCTACCTGTCAATGGCCAACTGCTCAATTTTTTCTACAAAGAGAATATTTGATGCCATGGGGCGTCCTCTGTATTGTATGTCTAACTTTATCCCTTGTCATTTCAATTAAGTAGTTTGATTTCATGAATAAATTGTCATTTATGCTCTTAGAATAAATTTCCATTTCTTCATTTCTGTACTTGATTTCATATGATGATATTTTGAATGGATGCTACTAATAAATGTATTTTGTTGGTGGATGAAAATTTTAGGTTCTTGCATACTATCACTTTCTATCTAACATGCATCCCCATGTCGAGCCAAATGTTTACCACTGGAGTGGCAACTAAATATTTTTTGAAGTCTCCATGCCCAAGGATGTATCAAAGGCTGTTTGTACCATAAGAGATCATCATATCACCAGAGTTTCCCAACTCTGGTGATAAGAGATCATCATATCATTGGAGAAGGCATTCAAGTTGGCAAGAAAAATTGAAAGTGAAATTATGGAAACAAGGAATCCACCACTCATGACTATAATTATGGAAGTGTTTTTTCTCCTAGCCTTCCACAACCTACAAGGCTTACACCACAACAATTGGAAGAAAAAAGAGAAAAATGGGCTGTGTTACAATTGTGATAGAAAATACACTAAAGGTCATAAGTGTGTTGACAAGAAATTATTTTACATAGATTATGAAGAGGGGGAAGAAAAGGATCAAGAAACATCAAAATAAGAGGATATACACTAGGAAACCACCCCAAAGAAAGAAGAAATGAATCCGACCATATCTTTTAAATACACTTATGACCTTTAGTGTATTTTCTATCACAATTGTAACAAAGCCCTTTTTCTCTTTTTTCTTCCAATTGTTGTGGTGTAAACCTTGTAGGTCGTGGAAGGCTAGGAGAAAAACACTTCCATAATTATAGTCGTGAGTGGTGGGATTCGTCGTTTCCATAATTTTGCTTTCAATTTTTCTTGCCAACCTAAATGCCTTCTCCAATGAATCAGGTTCCCAAAGACGAACCTCGTGTTGAATGTTATCCTTTAAAGTCCCTATGAATACATCAACCCTTTTCTTCTTTGGAATATCGTTTACCATTATAATCAATTTTTGGAAGTCCTCAATATGCTCTGCCATTAAACCCTTTTGTTTGATATTTATCAATTGGCTAAAGAAGGTGCTTCTCTTTGTATCCTCATAATATGCTATCATTTCCTCCATGAAAATTGACCACATGACAAGTGGTTTACGAGAACAAAGCCCTTTATACCATAAAAGTTGATTCGGTTATAAATAATCAAATGTAATACTTACCTTTTGTAACAGTGTACACCATGTAGATCCAAATATTTCTCCATATGTAGTATCCAATTTACTGGATCCTTGCCATCAAGCTTCCTCATCTCGCTTTTTCTTGATTTTAGGATCTCAATCTTGAAACTACTGTAACTTTGTAATTTCAGATCTTCCAATTATGAAATCGCTATATGTAGTATCCCTCTATGTTCTCTTTCCAATGCCACCAGTCTTATCAAAATTGGATTTTCCAAGAAGGAGTTATGCACAATCTCCCAAGATGACCTGATTATATACCTTTTCATAAGATCAAACTTGTATGAAGTGCCACGTGTCACTTTTGTGACCTTCGGATTTGAAAAACATGAACAGAAAAATTCAGTCTGTCCTCTTTCTGTAACTTCTTACAAAATTTCAATCTGATGCTCAAGGAGAATGTTATGATGATTTTCCCAAGGTCACGTGTTTAAGATGTAATTCGGGAGTCTGCAAAAACCCTAACTTCCTTAGATCATATGTTTGCAAATATAGCAAGACAAGATCTAAAATTCAGACCCAAGGTTTAGAATTCTTTCTTCTCAAATGGGTTTTTTGTTTAGCTTCTGAAACTTTGTAGCGAACAAGTTATAGTGAAACTTCCACGATGACCTGTTTTAGATGAAATTCTGGAGCTTGCAAAAACCCTAACTTCTGCAGATCATATCTCTGAAAATAAAGTGATACAAGATCTGAAATTTGGACCCAAGGTTCAGCACGAATCTTATCAAATAGTTTTTTTTTTTAGCTTCTGAAATGTCACAGACAAAAATTTATAGCGAAAATTCCACGATGACCTGTTTGGAGTAGCGAAACCCTAGAATCCAAAGCTCTGATACCAAATGTTATGAAACCAGCTCACAAAAAGATAGAAAAGATAGATGAAAGCCTTAGAAATAAGCCTCTTCGAGGGGGAAACCTCCTTTACTACCCTTTCACCATTAGTGAACATTCCTTGTAGCAACTTATACAAATTTATCTTCAATTCTTCCATCTTATTTTCCATGCCATTCATCTTAGCGTCCATGCCATTCATGTTAGCTTTCAT
>APFE030151401.1:0-11735 GCA_000404065.3 Pinus taeda | reverse complement strand
TTTAAAATCACAGCTAACCCAAGGACCATTTTGGTATATATATTGGAACCCTTTACTTGACGACAATTGACCCACCTCCAGGAGTGTGGTGTACATACGCATTTTGACTACTAAAAACAAAAGTGGTGTACATACACATTTTGACTACTAAAATCAAAAGTGGGGTACATACTCAACCCCTCTAGATTTGTACCTGTGAACTCTCAAGGGGAAACATATATGCTCTTAATGGTTTAGAGCAGTTTACAGATTCACTGTACTTCAAAGTTGTACTAGAAAATTCTTTTGTACTAAGGTTTCATAATCCCTTGTCAAGGAAATAGAATGTACAAAGGTTTCATAATCCCTTGTCAAGGAAATCGAAAAAAGAAGTGTAGGATAGGAAGTTTACAACAACCTTAAACCTAAAGAATAAGCAAGTAGTGTACAAATATTCAATTGTGAGTAATTTAGATGATGACCACGTTAAAAGTATTGATTGCATCCAAATAATAAGATGTGAAGAAAATAGGCAGGAAATTCATGCGCCAGAAACAAGTGTGAAGGGTTACATCGCAGATGGTCTAAATTATTGTTTGTGATGAAAAGTAGTGTTGAAACTCTTGTTTCCAGATGTGAATATAAGATATTTATAGGATATTACTAATAATAGCGAGGTATTTCTATTTTTCAAAAGCATGGACATTAGCAAGGATAAGCGCACACTCTGAAATGAAGGGCAATAAGTCGCTCCTGCTTTGACTCATGTGGCAAATCCTTTTCGTACATAACTTTCCCAATCTTTTTCACCTTCCCTATCTTCCACAAAATATAACTTCATTCAAAAAGAGTTTCCTAATCTTTCGCAATTTCCCTATCTTCCACAAAATATAACCTCATTCAAATAGAAATCCAAGTAGTGGGAATGAGGGATGTGGAACCGATGGCTGGCCGAAGGGAACCTAGTGATATCAACTTCATACACTGGGTCGAACTTTCTCCCTTGTGATTGCTCGACACCCCGCTGAGGGGCTTTTCATTTTCCTCCCCCTGTAACTCGCCTTGTTTCCCGCTTCTCTTGCCGGTTGTCACCCTTTCTGACTTCGCAGTGATAAACGTCCTCTCATGGATACTTCACTTTATATCTTGAAACCATAAACTTACAATTGACGAGCAAAATACCTAAAAATAACCGACCTATGATCCAAATTTTAGTTCAACCACAATTAACCTTATGTAAGTTACATGGCATTCCCAACAGCTTCCATTACCTCCTTCAATGATGAGTGTAGAAAGGTTAGTAGATTCACCGACGCCAAGGTGAAGGTCATATTGATAGATTATCAAATCAAAGTTCTAAAAAGAACATTTCAGAAAGAGCTTCCTTCTCATAAATACCTTTTTCCTTGATAGTCTTTTTCCTTCTTCATCAAACAAAAAGATGTCAAAACTTTATAAGAATATGACTACTTAACTAATTAAAGCTGTCTATCCAGGGTTTTAACCATGCACACTGTAGTGGAACGGTTCAGGCAAACATTGTTTCAAACAAGCCAAAGGGGGATTTAACCTGACTGCCATATATCAAGAAGATCAATGCAGTCCAAGAAACCACGAGCCTCCTCGCAAATCAAATATCATAACCACATTTCTCAATGTATAGGAACAATATATTTGGGACCACCACCACCTTGCCTTCATGAACAACTCTATGCTATATGAGTGAGGTCCCCTTTCCTCGACAATCAAGAACCTTCTCAAAGAATTTGTAGGAGCCCTCTCTGTTGACTACCAACCAAATCCTTCTTCGAATCTCCATCTAATAGGTATCTATAGCTCAAACTTCTTGCGTGATCCTATTGCCTGTAAGTTTCCAACGTAAAATGCATTTTATTAAAAAAAATACAATTAAGCAAATCAAATTTGAGATCAAAGTAACAACCATCAATATAAACTAGAAGAGTTTTGCGTGATTTTGGATTATGTTTAATCATGTAGACAAACTTGTGACTAATCAGAGGTAATAGCCGTTTTGTTACTGCCATATTTCTACAATCTTATGTTGTTAAGCGGAAATGGACCACTATTAAGTAACTCAAACAACCATTGCCTTGAAAATGTTCCAGTGTTGACTATTGTGATCCAATGATAATATATATAGAAAATGTGAGATCCGTCACTAAGGAACGGATTGATCGTTGCCTTACCACTTTAAACCATTAATGGACATGGACAACATAGATATTTGGGTTCTGATGATAATCTTTTATGGTTCCAAACATTAGACAAATACCTCTGGCCATGGGTACGGGACTTCCTCGACCACTTGACATTTTAAGGGACTTTTAAACTACTAATGGAGATGGACAACACGGGAATCAAACTTACAATAATGGACAGTTCTACTAAGTTACTAACCCCACTGATCCCCACTGATTTGTGAGCAGCAACGAGATATCACGAGCTTAGAAACTAGCACAAAATGTCAAGTCGTGTAACAACTACTTTTGACAATGTTCTTTAATGTATGTGCTTCCATTAATGACTTGTTTTCAAAATAATGAGAATTCTGGCCATCAATGTGATCTTCTGGGTGACTCTATTGGCATTAGTTCTAGTTATTCGTTTGTAGAATGATATATTGCATTGAGAAAACACATCTTCCCAGTAAATGACAAGGTCACTGTTGACAATAACAATTGATAATTCTGAGCTTGATGTCAAAATGATTTCCTTCCCTATGAACAGAATATCAAACCAGTTTGACTTTTATTTATTCTACAGTCAATACTGTTGTTTTTCCCTAATAAGAGCATCACTTGATGAAATTATGGTGAACAAATGGATGACAAACTCGCTGGTTTGCAGAGGCTTTGTATGGTCCCTACTAGTAGGAAGCTCTAACAGAGTTAGACAGCTAATATCCTCATTTACTTTCTCATTGGTTCCACCTTCTAAGAGAATAATCCGTAAATTGCATAACAATAATATCTATCCTGTGCAAGGACTGCTGCCCTTCACATCAAAGGCATTATAACAAAAACAAAGAACTTAACCCATAAACAAAAACTGATCAAGGTATAAGGATATTTGCCTTAATCCTTCAATCTGTTGGGCATGCACACACCATATAGTAAGAAATATTAAACAGTATTTAGTATTTAGAAAATGGTAAACGAATAATTAGAATGTCAAGAGACAATTACTAAAAAAATACATTGATGCCCTCCCCGATTCAGCTATCATTGATCTATTTTTTTATTGTTAGTGAGCATTATTAGTAATTACCAATGGGAGCACGATGCATTGGCTATTACTACTCTAATAACTGGATCTGAGAATTCAATGTTAGCATCCAAATATCCATATTCCAATGTACAAATATTTTTAAAACGAATGGAAAAAGCTGAAATCTGTGGTATAGATGAGTAAAGGGGGTCTAATGTCTTTCAGCAGTCTTTTCCAGTGCTTTGTTAGTAACCCTCCTGTCCCTTCAACGTCATTGACACTGAAAAGTAGAGAAGAAAAATCCCTTTTGTGAAATGCATTTGTGCTCTATCAAGTTAGTGTAAAATTGTAAATTAATCTCCGTCTGATTTCCATCCATGTGGTTTATCAGTAATCTGCATTTTCATGTAATGGTCCATGATTCCTTCTTCGACAGTGATCTACTTCAGAAATATTTTTACAGAATAGTTAATGGTTTCCTGATAATTCTCTCTTGCCCACTAGTTCCAGTCAAGCAACCAGACTTTTATGAGGTGGCTCTTCTGCTCTGCCTCTAATGTTAGAAGATAGTTCATTTCACTCAAGAACCTTCCAGGATTATGCATCCAGAATCCCCTTAGCCCGGGTACTCTCCAGATTATGTCTGCTGGCTTTACATCAGTCCCTTCAAAGAGATGGGGAGAGACAGGGATACCTCTTCTCAATCTCCTAGCTCTACTACTTTTCGCACCAGTCATGATGTTCATTGTGTGCTTGAGCTGTATGCGTCTTAATCATTATCCTCTTCTGCTTTACCAAGATCCTACTACTTTCTTTTATTGTCATTTGTATCATTCTCTTTTACAATCTTTTTGGCATCTAAGGGTGTTCTTGACACTACCATAGTATTGAATACTCGTTGTACTCCCAAGTCCCATGTACCTAATTTTGGTAATTTGTTGGGCATTAACTAAATTATCTCACCTTGTCTTGTTTCTCCTAACTTACTTGGTTTCAGGAGCAATTGCTCTCATGTAGAGTTTGAAAGCTTATCCATTCACATCACCTCTCCAAGAGTGTCCTTATCCTTTTACATCATTGCACTGAAAGAAGAGAGGTGCACTCTAGAGCCCATGTTGGCAAATGGAATTCTTCCGCATCCCTCTCTGCTTAAGAGATCTGGGATTAGGAAGGATCTATGAACAGACATTCTTCCATCCCTCCTCCCTGCCCAATGTCAAGGTCCAAGCCAAAGTCCACTGACTAATATATAAGTTGGTATTTGTGCTTCTAGCGACGATATGCTAGGTTGCATTTTATGTTGATAACCAGGTGGGCCAGCATAAAAGGTGACACCACACACTTCATTTTAGAAAATTGATCTGTATATTCTACAATTTTGTCCAATATCCAAATTGAAGTTACAAATTACACATGCAGAATCTGCTAATCTGCATTGTCAACATCTGTAAGCCACTATCTGTACATGTTCATCGATAACAATTACTGCCTATAAAGGTTTTGCCAGGAAACCATCCACATCAACTTTCTTCAATTTTTCTTCCCAAATCCCAGCCACTGGAACAGTACTGACACTTTTCTGTGGTATTGAATATTTTCCTTCTTTCAGCTCTCCAGGTGACACTTGAATCCAAAATTGATTGAACCTATGAAGTGTTAAGTGCAATAGTCCATGATGATTCCCTTGCAATGACTTTAGGAGAAATTATTAAATGCTCATCTGAAAAATGGTCAGTCGAATTATTAAATGCTGCCTTGGACTAAAGCTCCCTTGTTTTCAATTACAAACAAATTAAACTGTCAAAATATTGTGAAAGTTCTTTTCCAGAAATTATTAAATCCAAGTTTTTTATGAAAGAGGTAAAACAAATGCATCTATAATTTTTTGCCGCTATTAAAACCAGATATAAACAACGTTAAAAGGCATTTTATAATGAATATCTTATATTCAATTAGGAATTGCACAAGAACATGATGAAAATAAAATGTAATTGAATTGAGGACACAGCCTTGTAAATAAAAGTTACTTTATTTTGTAGAAATAAAAAACTGTTTCCTGCCCTAGGAAAAATCACAGTACAAAATTCTTCCTGCAGGATGTCTTGACCAAAAATATTCTTATGAAGCAATTTGAATTTTTCAAGAGAAGATACACTAATTTTGCAGGTTCTATCTTCGATAGTTGTACGAACTCCATAGGTTGCTGAAAAAGGTGTTCGGTTAATGCTACCTTCAAAACGAAATCCTTGATCAGATTCCAAACCCCATACGACCAGCAAGCCTGCTTTCTAATATCCTTCTATCAATAGCTGCATCAACAGAGCTCATCTGAAGAAAAAAACCAACAAATTATTGAGACCTCCTCATAGAACACGTTTTCTTTTCAGGGTCAGCATTAACATATCATTCAATCAGAAGACGTTAAAAAGCAAAAGTATCAAGTATAATATGAATGAATTATTCTAATCTGAACAGAAGCTGACCTGTTCCAAGTCTCACTGCCAGAATGAGCAAAAACGAAATAGAAACATTAAGTCACGAACCCAGGAGTCCAGGTTATCTTCAGAATGCTCGTGAATAAAAAAGCATTCATATGTTGAATCTAAAGTGTTTACCTCGATCTTCAGAGATTGGGGGTCAAAGCAAAGCAAAATGAACTTATTTTTCAGAACACCAAGTACCTTTGTTTACACCTCTTATAATAATTGGTGCTCAGCTTGAGTCACTATTTATCAACACTTATTTTCTGAATTCCAATTACAATCAGAAATGGATTGGATACCTACTTGAAGTTGTGAGACTCTCGAGCATGTAAAATAAATTGGCTTGATGGTTGGAGGTTGTTTGAAACTGGCTAATAAACTCCCAACCATAGTGATACAGCAAAAGTAAGAATGAAAACTTTAAAAGGTCCTTCCATTACATGGTCGCATCATCCCAAAATTCAGACACTATGATTTAGAAAAGCAACTAAGATAGCACTATTCACCCAAACTAGGGTAACATTGCAGGGGCTCTGAAATAAGGCGGCAGCTAATAATTCAAGGAGAAATGTATATAAAATGATGGAGCTTACAATATAAAGCATGAAATGGCCATTTTCTTATAGTCTCAAGCATTATGCACATATAAAACACCATTTTACTTACAGTACTAAATAGCATTTTCCACTTTAATCCTCTTCGAAAGAATGAGAGATTTCCGAGACTTACCTGTGAGGTCACGTCATGCACCTGATATTTGGCAAGGGATGTCCTTCGTTCTTCCTATACAATTTAACAATTAGATTGAGCATCCTAAACTAATTACAATGTTAAAGTACTGACTAATAAGTGGCAGTAAAATAAATAGGTGATCAGTGATTTATAGCAACAGAAAGAACCAAAATATATTTATAAACAAGCTTGGGAAACAAACAGTAAAAAACATAGACTGACCATGGACATTGCTTCATCATCCCAAACCAAATACACCTCCTTAGTAAACCCCTGAGCTGCAGGTGGTTTATTTGATATCACTGGGGGAGGCCCAATGGATGGCCCCCCAGTATTTGGTCCTAATGCATACATGTGAGATGGGGTTGCAGTTGAAGCAGAACCACCTACATCCATTGGAATTTTCCATCATCAATATAAAAGAAAGACAGAGAAAAAGAAAGCTCTCTATATCAGCCAGTAAAATTATTCCCAAAATAACACGCATGTACAACTCAACAATCTCAATAATCACTTTCTTTCCTGATGTGCTGTGTCCTGTGCCCTTGTTATAACACTATCACGGAATACAAACAAGCATACCAAAACCAATGTTACACGAATTTTAGAAATTAGATAGGAAAATAATTTCAATGTTTAATCAACAACAAAATCCCTATAATTTTGTTTGCCAAGCTACTACAATAAGTGAACTCCGGATAAAAATGCCCGAGAAAGAATCAAATAGCTTACTGCAAGTAAGAGGTAGGTTAGGAAGGGGATAGTTGAGGTATCCACATGCATGCATATCAAAATTCATAATGCAGATCTTCTTTTATTTAAATGTACAGATTTGCAAAGCTTCTTTTGGCAGGTTACGGGTGCATAACTCTATATACCTTAACTTGTGTACCTAACATCCAAATATATAATTATTAATAATACAGTGATATGGGGTTTAACAGTAAGTTTTGCTGGGTGAAACCCACGAGATGGAAGTTCAAATCTCATTGAGTATATGGCTTGTTGTGTCTTGGCTAGAAGGGTAGGCGACCCCCTAGCGGGCGTCTCGGCTCTTGTTGAGGCATAAGTTAATTGCTATTGTGTGCGGCTTGCAGGCTGTTGCACCTAGCCTAGGTTTATAGTGGCAGCCAGTTGGATTTGATCCTGGGCCTGTTCAGGATAACTCTCACAGGTTACCGATTATCCTAGATTAAAAAAATAATAATAATAATGACTATATAAATCTATTACATAGCATTTCAAATAATTTTAACATTATAGCTTGAATATTATTTTATGAATGTGTACTTTATGAATGTGTACTTATTAATACTTATTTTACCAACAGAGAGGGTACATTGGGCACCTGGCTACAAGTATCCAATACAGCTAGAATCTTCTGCCAAATTTTCAGGAAGAAGGAAGGAGCATGTTTCAGGCATGGTTTGACAAATGTTACTATTTTTTGTTACAAATGATTTGGAAACTTCAATTATTTGGCTACCTTTTTGGCAGTGCAAACCTGCTTTATAGCTATTTACTATGTAGCTATGTCACATGGCATGAGGACACGAGACACGGCAACCCCGGAAACAGGACACGGGGTACACATTATAATTTGTGTGTGTGTAATACTGAGAAATATAATGCATGATCCATATTTTTTAGAAATTAAAACATCTGCAGATATGTAAAATGATGATATCTATTTAGTAATTGTCTAATTCAGTATTTACAATTTTATAATTTTTGAACTAGTTAGTTTATTAATTTACTACATCAATTATATAACATTATATACCAACCAACCAATACAAAGTTATATTACAACCAATCTATACAAAGTTATATAACATTGAATCAGGTTCAGAATACCCTTCTTTATCGTGCTGACTTGGGTGCATAACTTCCCACATACTAAATAAAAATTCAAATCTTATAGAACCTCTTTCTTATTGGGCTTAGCAATGCAGAGTCAAATCTCAGAGAACCCCTTATCATGCTGGTTCAGGTTCATAACTTTCCACAGAACAAACTCTATTTTTTTCAATTTTTATTTTTTGTGTTTACACCCTAACAAAAAAGGAACAAGATCAGGCCATGCGCATATGTCAACCCGCCAGGCAATGTGAACTTTGGTCCTGATTAGACACATTCATACCCAGACTCATTTAACTTATAAAATGATTATCTTACCTGGTTGATTAGTGCTTGTCTAAGGTCTAGTCTGTGGCCTTCAAAATAGACATAGCGAGTTCAATTAGCTGGGTGAGCAAAAGGTGAAAAGCGCTTGTCTCAATTCCAGCAACATGTGAAAATGCAAACAGCAAACTGGACTCTGGAATTCCTCATGAACAGGAGACAAGAAAATGATAAAAAAAAACCAAGACACGACATTTTAAATTGGGGATTTTCATGGGACACATGTCCTAAAATCAAAATACACTAGGGCACATTTTCAACATGTCCAAAAATGTGCCATGATTTTAGGCCACAATGAAAATCGTGTACAACATGTTTTATTTCTTGCGTCGTGTCCGACGAGGAATACTGGACAGGAGACCCTAAGGGACGAGTCCTGTGACTTAGCTATGTAGTAATAGCTATAATCAAACAGCTTACGTAACCATAGAGACAATACTATAAATAATACAGGTAGAGTGTTTGAACTTTGAACCGATAAGAAGAAACATTTCTTACTCGTGGTCAATGATAAAACTGGTTTACAGTCACATTCACTAATGTCAGGCGATAACAAAGAGAAGGTGTTTCAAAACTATGAGTAGCAATCTAAAATGTTATGCTAGAAGTTGTGGAAAGTTACGTAGGATTTTTGAAATTATAAAAAGCAATTCGGAATTTAGAAGGGCATAAATTTAATAAGCACTTCAAAAATAGTTTTACGACCCCATAAGATATTAGTGGAATGTCCAACTAAGAAATATCAATTTTCCCATATCTTTAGGGAACTGACCATCTTCATGAGATCACTGATTTATTTGTTCAGAATCCAGATAGAATTTTCCTATATCATCAGGGAACTGAATCAAACAGCAAACAAACTCTCTAAGAAAAGCAGTCAGTTACCTGAAAATCAAAACATATTACTGGAATTCATGATCAATAATAAGGTCAGATTCTCAACCAATTCATGCCTCAGGACATTTAAGTCTTTGTATTTCTAACTAGTATGGACTGGTTTGGGCATTCAATATAGAGAGAGTATCCCTAGTGAAAAAATTGTTAACACTAATGATAGATCTAGCTGAATAGATTACTCTAAGATCCTGGTACTGGGAAGATATCATGTAATGGGAGGATCAGTTTTGATTGTGCTGATGCACGTGATGAACATATTTACTTACACCTTGACTATAAGTGTGTTCTCTTCCTTTCGAAAAAACAACCCAGTTTCTAACAAAGAGCAGGTTTTAGTCTGTTTACCACACTTACTGGAAGAAAAATTTAAAAATACACATGAAGACTGCAGATAAAATTCAGCTGAGTTCACCAAATACTGATGGGCATAAAACAAAAATCATGTCTGTTGCAAGCGTACAAGCCAAGCAACCATGAATTTAATTATTAACTGTTGTTTAGCTATGATTGGCAGGTTTTCTCCCGAAAATAACCATGGAACGCATGTCCTGTATGGATAATATAAGCATCACCAGTGCTCCACATATGTTCTCACCCCTCTGCAGTGGAATAGCTGTCCCTCTAGACACTGGAAATATGAAGGGTTGACAGTTGCTCACCAAGATATCAGAATTCAAAATGTTTTGACTGCTTTGCTTGCTTGAATATTATTTAAATTTTATCTTATTATTTATATAAGCTGGTTTGAGTTTATCTATTATGTTATATATAAAATAATAATGTATAACATAAATTTACCGTACATACTATAAGTCATATTACCTATGTAGATGGAAAGATTTATAGTGAATTACAACCCAGGATTTTTATATGGAGTTTAATGTCACCGATTTGAACATAAACTAATAGTAAAAAATGACAATATTAACCCTTTCCATAGTGAATTCAAAAATACAATTTACTATGAGAACAATAAAATCAGCAACAAACATGAAATAAATGAATCAAAGAGTGTACACTATAAATAAAAACAAACATCACAAAAGCCATGGCATAATTTGAAATACACAATGAACAGCTTGAGCTACCAAACCTGGAAACACAGGAGCATTTAGTGGCTTGTTTGTCAAATTTGATGGCAATGAACTCACTGAGCTTGTCTCCCCTGAACTTCTCAATTCACTTGTTGGTCGTTGTGGCAAGCCATATTGAGATAGTGTTGGAAGACTTGACGCAACTGATGTATTTGAATAAGGACCATTAATAGGAAACAATGCTTGAGAAGATGGGGCTGTATATGGTGTCAATGGAGCACTAGGGGAATATAATGGTTGCATTGAAGATTGAGTGGATGGAGTTGAAATAGATGTTGAAGGTTGTCTGTTCTGAATAGGGAATAGTGGCTGTGGGGGTGGTGGATGTGGTCTTGGGACCATTGGACTCTGCAAAGATGGTGTGACAGAGTTTGATGAAGAGGGCTGAATGTTCTGAATAGGAAACAAAGGTTGTGGTGGTTGGGGTAGTTGAGGTGGCCTCATGGGCATCAATGGAGGTTGCCCAGGTATAATAGGTTGTGCTGAGGACCAGGGCTGAGATGAAGGTGATGGAACATGCCACGGTGAAGGACGTATTGGAACAGATGGTGGAGGATACCTGCACCAGATAAAAATAAAATAATCTTTAGAATATGCACTGGATGCTATGAGACAATGGTCACCTAATGACTCATTTCTGTGGATATGTCTTGAATTTAGTCCTAACTTACAGTAAGAAAAATTTGTTGCAGCAAAGTCAGTGAACAAGCCAAAGCAAAAGTACCATCTACAGTTAGAAGGCAGATAAAAAAGTAAATGCAACAAGCTGAAGCATATAACAACTACTCAATAATAATTAAGAAAAAAGGTTTTTTTAAATAGAGATAACTGTTTCACCCAGTGTATCTACAATTGTTGTACTACTCAACAAACCCCTATTATAATTAATAGTAGAACTGAAGAAACAAAAAAAAGAGGGAGCTCCGGGGAAAAAAGGCCGCCGCACCAGCAGTTGCTTCATTCGCAGCCGAAACCAATCAGATCCCCAAGTTTCAAGCCGAGGTCACAAAGCTGAACCAGATCAGTGATAATGAGAAGGAAGGGTTTGTGCGACTGGTTTCTCGCAACCTCAACGGCGAAGCAAAGAAGATTGAAAGGGAAAAGATCAAGACCCCAACTTACGATGTCGTGTTGCCCT
>APFE030151393.1:0-24421 GCA_000404065.3 Pinus taeda | reverse complement strand
ATCTATTAATTAGAGTATAGGTATATGATATTATATATATAAGGGTGACACATATATATGTATATGTAGGGTTTCTAGAACTATATATATATATATGTGTGTGTGTGTGTGTGTGTGTGTGTGTGTGTGGTTTCTAGAATAATCATTCATTGCCCCCAGAGAGGCTCGACAATGAAGTATGGAGGTAGATCTCACATAAACATTTAACATGTAATGTTTAACATTTTTAATCTAATGTCCGCTCTATTTAGAAATCAATCAAATTATTATTACATATAAACACAATATAAATTTAAAATATAAAGAGGTCTATGAACACTCCTAAAATAGGTATGGTAAATAAATAAAAATATAAATAAACTAGACATATGGTAAATAAATAAAACATATTTTTATATTTAGTCCATAAACCTCTTTCTATTTACCAAGATTTAAAAAAGAGGTTTTATTTAGGTGAAGCCTATGAACCAAATACCATATTTATAAAAGAGTTATGGTAAATTAATAAAAATATAAATAAACTAGAGGTATGGTAAATAAATCAAACATTATTTTATATTTACTCGACAAGTCATTTTATATTTACCAACACTCAAAAAAGAGGTTTTATTTAAATGATGGCAAAAAAACATTATTAACCCTAATATTAATATTAATATTAATAAAAATAAAGATGGCCCATTGTATTGAGAATCAATGCTATTGACCAATGGTATTCACGTGGAATGTAGCTTATTTAAAGAGGGGAATTAAACCATCATAGATCCATCTTTAATCTAGATTTACCAAGCCCCGAGAGGGATCAAATGTCGTGATATGCAAACTAGCATAGAGTGAAAAAATATTTGATCCCTCTCAGTAGAATAAATGTGCTTGGTAGATCGAGAGTAAAGGTGCATCTATGCTTGGTATATATATATAAAAGAGTACTCAAGTATGAGGAGGAACAATTGTATAATTGGAGATGCATTATTTCTCCTAACATTGGAGGCCTGGAGAAAAATTGAGGAAGAGAATGGTATAGCATCACCATGGAAGGTAACCTATGAGGTGCTTTCCACTTGTCTGGACTGTCCATTGTCTGTCTTTGATCTGTTAGGTCAGCTCTTTTGTTTCGTTTTTGGTCCCATGGGCTTTAGATATTTTTATCTTCTTGCTCACGGACTGCCTTGAAAATAGTAAAAAATAAGATATGTAACTTTTTTTGTTTTCTTTTGGAAAAAGAAGAAGAAGAAGAAGTAGTTATGTAGAAGAAATCTATTTGCAAATTGAAACTAAAATTATGCCAAACAAATTTATTGTGATTACAAATTTTGAAACACATTTAAATCTCATCATTGTCCACTCTTAGATCTATGCATCATTAGATCAATTCTTAGATTTTCTCTTAATTTGTGCTCAGATGAGATATAAGATGAAACTCGCTTTTAGATCTGTGTTTAGATCAGATATACAATGAAACTCATTTGCTCTTAAATCTGTATATAAATCAATATACAATAAAACTCACAATGCCAACTCACATATGTGATTTGAAGCAATGTAAATCTAATTAATAGCTTCCACCTTCTACTCTTCCTAATAAACATTAAACCCCACACAAACCAACTAATCTACAATTCAAAAGCTCAACATAAATTCGACACCCCTGAATCCCGTGCAATGGAACACCACTGGTTGGGTTCATAACGACGCCTTTATATATATATATGCCGTGATACTTGTACTTAGGTCTCTGCAAAAGTTGTTTTTAATGGAAGACCAGTGATACTCTGACTACTCGTACTCCGGTCCATTCCCAAGAGCATTACTTTCTCATACTACTTGGCTGCTTTATTTCACTGGTCCACACTTTGGTCCGATCCCATGAGAATTAATTACGTTTTTTATTGAATTAATTAAAAGGCTTGTTTTTTCCCTTTTCCAATATGAATTATCACACAGTCGGGAGGAATAAGCATCGATTATGATTATTCTCCAGTAATGACTTTTGGTTTTGGTAGTATGGCCATGGCTGTTGCTACGGCTGTTTTAGCTGGTTGCTTATTATTCGTGCACTTTGGATCTTGCTATTTTTGTTCATTGTAATAATGTAAGGCGTCAAAATTATTTATTATAAATGCTCTTAAATTTTGAATTGCAATTATTTGGATTACCAATGCAATTTATCATTATTATGTGATGAATTATTATTTATTAATGAAGATATTTCTGATTCTCTGGAGTACAGACATGGCCTTGTCAATTATTTGACCGGGCTTATGTTTATCTATTCTGGAATATTTGAGGAATCAGCAATGATATAAGCTCAGAGATCCAAATGTGAATAAAAGGAAACAAGTTTTAAGTAATAAGTCACTTTATAGGCTTTCAAAATATCAGCCATCAAACCCTGAGACAAGGTATTTCACCTACTGATTTGGACAATATGTGCGCAGAAAAAACAGTATTAGAGGCTTTTTTTTTAACGCAGAAGCACATCATAAAATTGTGAGATTTAATAGAAGGGCTTACCAGCAGAAACCCCTTACAGTGACGGAGTATGACACCCCTCATCCCCATTGTATGGCCGTTTGGAACCTCCGCTGATGACTGTCAAGTATTGAACCATACAATGGGGATGAGGAGTGTCATGCTCCGTCACTGCAAAGGGTTTCTGCTGGTTCTTCTGCCTTCAAAAAAAAGTAAATCTAATACTGCCTTTGTTGTGCACATATTGTTCAAATCAGTAGATGAAAGAGCTTCTCTCAGCTTTTGATGGCTCATATTTTGGCACCGTATCAAGTGACAAAGCTTATTACTTAAAACTTGTCTCCTTTCATCCACAATGGGGTAATGATTTCTGACCCACTTTATTACAAAATGGTATAGGACATCTTCATTGGTCACTGGTAATTCATCATTTACATTGTAATTTATTATAAATGCTCTCAAATTTTGAATTGCAATCACTTGGATTATCAATGCAATTTATCATTATTACGTGATGAATTATTATTTATTAATGAAGATATCTCTGATTCTCTGGAGTACAGACATGGCCTTGTTAATTATTTGACAGGGGTTATGTTTATCTATTCTGGAATATTTGAGGAATCAGCAATGATATAAGCTCAGAGATCCAAATGTGAATAAAACGAAACAAGTTTTAAGTAATAAATCACTTTATAGGCTTTCAACATATCAGCCATCAAAAACTGAGACAAGGTATTTCACCTACTGATTTGGACAATATGTGCGCAAAAAAAATAGTATTAGAGACTTTTTTTGAAAGCAGAAACACCTCATAAAATTGTGATATTTAATAGAAGGGTTTACCAGCAGAAACCCCTTACAATGACGGAGTATGACACCCCTCATCCCCATTGTATGGCCGTTTGGAACCTCCACTGATGACTGTCAAGTATTGAACCATACAATGGGGATGAGGGGTGTCATGCTCCGTCACTGTAAAGGGTTTCTGCTGGTGCTTCTGCCTTCAAAAAAAAGTAAATCTAATACTGCCTTTGTTGTGCACATATTGTTCAAAGCAATAGATGAAAGAGCTTCTCTCAGCGTTTGATGGCTCATATTTTGGCAGCGTATCAAGTGACAAAGCTTATTACTTAAAACTTGTCTCTTTTCATCCCCAATGAGGTAATGATTTCTAACCCACTTTATTACAAAATCGTATAGGACATCTTCATTGGTAACTGGTAATTCATCATTTACATTGTAATTTATTATAAATGCCCTCAAATTTTGAATTGAAATCACTTGGATTATCAATGAAATTTATCATTATTACGTGATGAATTATGATTTATTAATGAAGATATCTCTAATTCTCTGGAGTACAGACATGGCCTTGTCAATTATTTGACAGAGCTTATGTTTATCTATTCTGGAATATTTGAGGAATCAGCAATGATATAAGCTCAGAGATCCAAATGTGGATAAAAGGAAACAAGTTTTAAGTAATAAGTCACTTTATAGGCTTTCAAAATATCAGCCATCAAAACCTGAGACAAGGTATTTCACCTACTGATTTGGACAATATGTACGCAGAAAAAACAGTTTTAGAGATTTTTTTTTGAAAGCAGAAACACCTCATAAAATTGTGAGATTTAATAGAAGGGCTTACCAGCAGAAACCCCTTACAGTGACGCAGTATGATACCCCTCATCCCCATTGTATGGCCGTTTGGAACCTCCGCTGATGACTGTCAAGTATTGAACCATACAATGGGGATGAGGGGTGTCATGCTCTGTCATTGTAAAGGGTTTCTGCTGGTGCTTCGGCCTTAAAAAAAAAGTAAATCTAATACTGCCTTTGTTGTGCACATATTGTTCAAACCAGTAGATGAAAGAGCTTCTCTCAGCGTTTGATGGCTCATATTTTGGCAGCATATCAAGTGACAAAGCTTATTACTTAAAACTTGTCTCCTTTCATCCACAATGGGGTAATGATTTCTGACCCACTTTATTACAAAATCGTATAGGACATCTTCATTGGTAACTAGTAATTCATCATTTACATTGTAATTTATTATAAATGCTCTCAAATTTTGAATTGCAATCACTTGGATTTTCAATGCAATTTATCATTATTATGTGATGAATTATTATTTATTAATGAAGATATCTCTGATTCTCTGGAGTACAGACATGGCCTTGTCAATTATTTGACAGGGCTTATGTTTATCTATTCTGGAATATTTGAGGAATCAGCAATGATATAAGCTCAGAGATCCAAATGTGAATAAAAGGAAACAAGTTTTAAGTAATAAGTCACTTTATAGGCTTTCAAAATATCAGCCATCAAAAACTGAGACAAGGTATTTCACGATTTGGACAATATCTGCGCAAAAAAAACAATATTAGAAACTTTTTTTTGAAAGCAGAAACACCTCATAAAATTGTGAGATTTAATAGAAGGGCTTACCAGCAGAAACCCCTTACAGTGACGGAGTATGACACCCCTCATCCCCATTGTATGGTCGTTTGGAACCTCCACTGATGACTGTCAATTATTGAACCATACAATGGGGATGAGGGGTGTCATGCTCCGTCACTGTAAAGGGTTTCTATTGGTGCTTCTGCCTTAAAAAAAAAGTAAATCTAATACTGCCTTTGTTGTGCACATATTGTTCAAATCAGTAGATGAAAGAGCTTCTCTCAGCGTTTGATGGCTCATATTTTGGCAGCGTATCAAGTGACAAAGCTTATTACTTAAAACTTGTCTCCTTTCATCCACAATGGGGTAATGATTTCTGACCCACCTTATTACAAAATCGTATAGGACATCTTCATTGGTAACTAGTAATTCATCATTTACATTGTAATTTATTATAAATGCTCTCAAATTTTGAATTGCAATGACCTGGGAACATAATTGTCAGATTTTCCTGGGAACATAATTGTCAGATTTGTATATTTATTTATTTATTTTCTTTTATCATAGATAAACATAATTTAGTTACTACTAAAAAGTCAGATATTATTAAACAAATTTTAAATGTTTTCACACTTTTTTATTTATTTTCCTGGATTAGTAACTAACATAGTTATCAATTTTTATTTTTCTAGATTAGTAACTAACATAATTATCAATTATAATAGAGGATATTAAGTAATTAAAAATTACTGTAAAAGGCAAAATTTTTGACCCAAATTTTAGTTAAAATTTTCATTCGTGAAGAGATTTCGAAAACATAGGTAAAAATTTAAGAAAAAAAAAATCACTAAATAAACAAATCTATATGTTTGACAATGAAATCTAGTTATGGTGTGGCATATTGCATTAACTATGATAACAAACATGAACTATCATAAATAAAACACATTTTTTTTTTCAGAATTGCTTTTATAATATAAGAAACACAATAATACAATTGCCTCTACTTAACATTGGGTCCTTAATACAAGAAATATAGTAATACTAATGAGTCAATGCTTTATGTCTCATGGCTTGGCTTGTCCATTCAAGAATCACTGCTCTTCATATATTGAGAATTAGGAAGAAAATGGCACTCCACTTCTTTCCTTAGCACGTGATTAAGAGTGGTTGAATCAAGATTTCAAAACATGCAGAATCCAAAGAATCAAAATAATCAATATGACCTTAATAACATAATATCCAAGATCAGAGGCTTTCAACCTACTCCAATATTATTAATGTAACATTTTTATGGGAATCAACTAGATGATAATTTATTTTTCTTAAAATATAATCTTTAGCCATCAATTTTATCTTCCTAGAGGATTTTTTGTACAAATCCATTTCCATACAAATACAAGTAAAGGTGGTAATATGTTGTTGCATTCTTTCTTTACTTTTTTCTCTTAAAATGAAACTTACCAATATCATTTCCACTCTCTTTCAACTAGTCAAAATTCTAAAGTTGGAAAAAAGTATGAAACCTTATTCATATTATTGATAAATAAAGGGAATAGAGTCCAGATGTCCATTATGTATGGACACTTTTGCAAGCATCATTAGATTTCTATTCAATATTATTTCATAGAAAAGGTGTGTAGTGTTACAAGTTGAAAGGCCTCTTGTAAGGGTTTCCAAATTAGTAAATACACTTTCTCAATTACAAATGAAATTATATTTTCAATGTAAAACACTATAATTACATATATCAAGTAATATTTTCTCCTCGGCAGATTTATCCTTTTTTTTAGATTAGGGAGGACCCCATATCTAAGAATGCTTAGTTATTTTGAGATAAGGGAGGACCTCATATCTAAGAATGCTTAGTGAAATGTGGCTTCACTGGATAACCCTTTTGGAGATTTATATGTATAGCAATAAATGAACCCAATTAGAGATCCATCACTAGTGGCAAAGGTCTATGGGATGAAAACACAGTGGAAGCATTAGAAATATGGTTGAAAGATCAAGAGGTATAAATATCAAAATCACATCAACCTTTGCCTTGCTTCATTTTGTGGGTAGTATGACTAACTATGAATGAAGGCTTATTCCAAGTAGCATATATATAACCATACAAGGTCTCTTGCATCTTAAATGAGCTATGTATTATTTGAGAAACTAGTAAAGGTGAAAATATATTGTTGTTATAGATTCGATAACAAAAACATCAAACATTTATGGGTATTTTAATGACAAATTTAAAATATCCAAGTACATGTGGAGTAGGAGATACTTTATTGTAATCATCTAAATGTGTTTTCCTTCTAGAAAAAAATATATGTTATGCATATTAAACTTCAGAGAGTCCAATTCATTCATCATTTATGGTACCACATGTAAATTCAAAACGTAATATTTAGCCATCAAAATATCTAACACAAAACTTATCTCTTCTCCACTATATAGTTCATAATGAATTGGAACTATAGTTCTACCCTATGTAGGTAAATGAGCTTCCTAGAAGTAGTACTTTTGGTGCATTTTTTAACACTATAGGAGAACTAACCCCTAAAAGGAAGTGATTTTGATGGTGTGTTGGGAATTGTTTTGGGAAATTACCTTCCACTTTCAACCTGAAGAATTTTGGGTTTTGAAGCTCATATAAGAGGCATTTTGGATGAATGGGGAGATCTAATGAATGCCATAAATCAAAGTCCTCAGAGTGTTTCCTTCGTTGTACTTGATATTATTTATAATGAACTTAAAATATCTCTTTTTAATAATTGTGTTGGATACCATGTTCACACCTAACCACACCTCATCCACTTGAGTTATTTGAGGATTGGCGCCCCACATGAAGATTCCCCCTTAAATTAAGGGATTTGGTCCCCTCGACCATTTTAGCATGTTTTAAAGTTGCCTTCCTTGGGAAATTCTCCCCTCCTCATGCTTTCCTCATGGCTGATAGTTGGGATAGGTTGTCTTGAGTCATTGTTGCTATTTTAGACCTCCTTTTAGCTTTTCTTAGCCTTTTCTAGTTTTTTACTAGTTTTTTCCTAGTTTTCTAGATTTGACAATTTCTATATAACCACCTCCCTTTGGGATTAGAGGCTTGGTTACTCATGTATTACTATTGTTCATTAATTTAATACATTGATTTTATGGAGTAAATTCTTTTCTCTCCTCTCTTGAATATCAACAAATTACTTGTGTTTAATTTAACTAGAATTCTATATTTATCGGAGTTTCTGTTGGAATTCTACATGGTATCAGAGCTAGTTCGAATCTAGTGGATTGTACATGGTTTTATTTGCAGGTATAGATCATTAGGAGGCTCAGCAAGCAGCAATGGATCATCTCTCTTGGCCCACAAAGCTCGTTCTAAATCCTTTCAATTACTTCAAATGGAAGACAAATATCACTCTGCTCCTCTGAAGCAAAGGGCTTTATAGGGTAACAATGGGAATGGAGACTGAACCGACTTCTGCAGTAGAGAAGATCAAGTATTTCAATAAATTATATGAAACAATTGGGTTGATATGCCTATCAATTTCCAGAGAATTCCTCTTTCATGTCAGCAGAGCCACTACTCCCAATGCGGTCTGGACCACATTGGAAGGACTATTTGGCAAGCAGGATGAAATGAGAGTGCATCTACTAGAGAATGAACTCATATCCCTCATTCCAACTCATTTCAGCAACCTGCAAGAATACTTCACCAAGTTTAAATCCCTCCTTGTTGAACTTGATGCATGCGGAGTCAAGAAAGAGGAAGATCAACTCATCCTTTCGATTCTCTCGAAATTAGGCCCTGAATATTTTGTATTTGTACCATCTTTTCAAGCATCTAAATTGACTCAATAAAAATGGAAAATGCCTCCATTGAATGGCTTCATTGCGACATTGACTCAAGAGCAAGCTAAGTTAGTCCAAATGGGTGCCATCAAGCGTTCAAAGAAACAAGCACTTGCGGCTACTGATGCTCCAAAGAATAGTGGAAGAGACAAGCAAAAAGGGAAGGGTAAATTTAATGAATCAGAGAAGGAGATACCCATACAATCTTCAGAGAGCTCTTCTTTTCCTAAGGGTAAGAAGAAGAAGGAAAGAACACTTTGCAGCTACTGTTGCAAAGGTTTTCATCCCGAAGAAAATTGCACGAGGAAAACAATTTATGAGTTGGCTAAGCAATTGCAGTAGCACAATCTCACCGTGCCCGAGAATGCAAAGAATAAGGATGATAACAGAACGAGAGATGGGAGAGGGAGAGCACGAGATGGTCATGCTTTAATGGTTTTCACATCCACTCCATTAGCTTGGATCCTTGATTCATGTGCATCGAACCATATGGCTGCATCAAAAGATGAATTTTCCTCCATCGAAGAAAGCACCAGATCCCCAATTTACTTGGGAGATGCCACACCTGCAAAGGTGTGCAGAGAAGGAATTGTAGACCTTGAAGAGGGTTGCTTCACAAATGTGCTTCATGTTCCCTCGTTGTCCGCAAATCTTCTCTCGATATATCATATCACTCATTCCGGCTCTAGAAGGAAGGTGGAGTTACTCCGGACTCTGCAGTGATTAGCGACATTTCCACGGGGCTTACAGCGTGCACATGGAATTGCAGATCACGGTTCTCGTTTGTATTTCTTCTCCCACTTTGTTCCTAAATATATTAGCGTTGTATTTGTTAAAATTGACAACTACGGTCAAACTTCATGTGGGTCACCTTATTCATGGATGATAATACTTTTACTAGATTCCTCTCATTGAGAGGTGTCGGATTGATCTAAAGATCATCCGATTCCAATAAGTACTTATGGAGATATGAATTTATTTTGATTATGGAGTAATTGTCAAATTCGGCCAGCAACTTATGTAGGCTCAGAAGCCCAACAGACGCATCTATTCAACCCCAACATTTTGCATATAAATACAATGAGTATTCTCCTCATTTGCACACTTCACTTCTCATCACATCTCTCTCTCTCCTGCACAGAAAAAGAGCCTCTTCTCTCTCTTGCGCAGAAAAGAATATCTCTCATACGTGTGGAAAAGGGATGCAGATTTTCGGGCTACAAATGAAGAAAGGAACTTTGACCAGCGTTGACCATAATTCTCTTTCTCTGCACTGCGCAGTAGTTGAAGCCGACTCTCTTTGGAAGGCTGCATTTTTTGGTGAAGGAATCAAGGTGATCCGACCTCCGGTTTGACAGATATTGACTGCCCTAGTTTAGGGCTGATCTAGGGTTTGTTGTTGCTATTGTAAATCAGATTTTTGTACTATTTCTCTCTGCTGAATTATTGAAGATAAATGAAGATTTGATCAAAGGGTTTCCCCATATTGGGGTTTGTCCCTAGCTAGCCACCACATCTTGTGTCTCTTGTCTTGGCTTGTTTTCTTTCAATCGTTTAATGTTCTATCTGCACTTTAGTTAATGTACATGTGATTACTAATCTGTGGATAATAAGAAAAATAAGTAAATTTCACTAAGCATAGAACATACGATAACTTAACATGGTATCGGAGTTGAGGTGAAGACAAAGCCCAAGCAAGAGCAAGAGCAATCACCGAAGAGAAGGTTGGCAAGGCTATATAAAAATAACTATGGGGTCCTCAACACACTTCCTTGTTGAAGACAAACTCTATGAGAAGTCTGACTACCACGGATGGAAGATGTCTCTCGATCTAACATTAGAAGAACAAGAAGTGTTGGACCATGTGAGAGGCGGAGTTGTTGAGCCTACATCAAATGCATCCGCTGCTGCCAGAAACAAATGGACCAAGGGAGAAGTCAAAGCAAAGAAGATCATCCAGAACTCTATCGACAAGCGCTTGGTGGCCTATGTTTCTGAGCTGAACACATCCAAGGAAATCTACGATAGACTGGTGAGTTTATTTAAAGTTAATGATGCAAATCAAGTTTTGTTTCTTAGAAATAAGCTGAAATAAATTAAGAAGGGAAAAGATGAAAATATGTAAGCATATTTGTTAAGAATCACTGAGTTCAAGAATGATCTCCTATCTATAGGGGAAGTAATTCCTGACAAGGAAATCGCACTCACAACTCTTGGAGGACTACCATCTGAATGGTATATATTCAGGACTACTCTCCTCAACAATAATGTAATTCCTGGATTTGAGGAATTAATGGAAAGATGCATTCAAGAAGAAGCTAGGATGGAAGAACAAGAAATGCCCACACTTAAAGGTCATCCCGTTGCCTTTTCTTCTCATGCTAAAAGAAGAAACAATTTCGAGGCTAAATCCAGAGGGAAGGTTGGACCAAAGGGTGGAAGAAAAGGACGATGTTACCATTGCAATAAGCCAGGTCATTATGCAAGGAAGTGTCCTAATAAAAGGAACTCACACCGGGATGATGATAAAAATCCCTCTCAAGGCAATCAAAGAAATGACTAGTCAAATGGCCGAGGTAAAAGGAGTGTTGGAAATCAACGAAGAGGATAGCCATTCAAGAAGGCAAGAAATTCCAAGTATGAATCTAACACTGTTGATAATAAGCAAGATGAATATTATCTACCAGCTGCTCTATCTACCTCTACTCCTTCGGACTCGTTGGGAAATTGGCTTATTGATAGTGGTTCCTTAAGGCACTTCACTGGTTACAAAGAATTTCTCCATAATCTAGTAGAGAAAGAAACCAACCTGGAAATTGTTATTGGAGATAATATGAAATATCTCGTGAAAGGTGTAGGCAATGTCTCTCTTAAATTGAATTAAGGTAATACAATCCACCTACAAGATGTATTATATGTACCTGATTTCAAAAATAACCTGGTGTCCATTTCGGAAATGGAAGACAAAGGCTACAAGGTGGCTTTCAGTGATGGCAAGGTACGTGTATGGAAAAACAATATTAAAGATGCCTTCACTCTTGGGTTTCAAGTTGATTCATTATATCAGGTCGGAGGAAGTCCGCTAGGTGTCATGTCTTGTGACACATCTCTTCTGTCTAAACTATGGCATCGGAGGTCTGCTCACCTTCATTATAAAGTTGTACCTGATGTAAGAAAAATGGTGATCAAGATGCCCGAGTTCAGATTAGAGGAAGAAGGTGTATGTCCCGGATGTGCCGAAGGAAAGCTAAAAAGGATACCATTCCCCTCAAGCCAAAGCAAGACCTCCAATATATTGCAGTTAGTTCACTCAGACATATCTGGTATGATGCTTGTGAACTCCTTGGGAGGATATTCATATTACCTCACTTTTACAGATGACTACTCTCGCAAGACTTGGATATACTTCTTGAAAAAGAAGGATGAAGTGTTCTCCTATTTTTGACACTTCAAAGCCTTGATCGAGAATCAAACTGAAAAGAAGATCAAGATCTTAAGGACTGATAATGGGACTAAATATGAATCTAATGAGTTTCACGACTTTTGTGAAGAGGTTGGTATTAAGAGGGAGACTACTACACCATACACTCCTGAACAGAATGGTGTGGCCGAAAGGAAGAACCGTATGATTGTGGAAGTTATTCGTGCTATGCTCCATGATCAAAGACTTCCGAAGTTTCTATAGGCTGAAGCTACAAACGCCGCTGTATATGTACAAAACCGATGCCCCCATCAAGCATTGGGTTCCAAACTCCTGAAGAAATGTTCATCGGTAAGAAACCTGATGTATCTCATTCTAGAATTTTTGGAAGCCATGTATATTTTCATGTGCCGAAAGAGAAAATGAATAAATTGGGTGCATCTGGAACGAAAGGAATCTTCGTGGGCTATAGTGAAAATACTAAGGGCTATAGAATCTATGTAGCCTGTCAAAGGGAAGTCGTGATTAGTCATGATGTCACCTTTGACAAAGATATGGCTCTCAGCAAGGTGAACAATCTTCCTACTATGAGGAGCTCTCAAGAAGCTGACACCGGGGAACTAAAAGAAAAAGATGATGAAACAATGCCCGATGTGGAAGAACCCATGGATCCTATTTATCCTCCTCCACTTGAGCCTTCCTCTTCTATGAGGAGGCCTTCATGGCTTAGGGGGACACTTGATGATGCTGAAGGACACACTACACCCCGAGGAACCTTCCGTCAAAGTAAGAAACCAAACAGGTATCAGGGATACCTGACCATCATGAGCATGATCATTCAAAATGAGCCTTCATCATTCTCAGATGTCGTCAAGCATCAATTATGGAAATATTCTATGACCGAAGAATATGAGTCTATTATGAAGAATGATGTCTGGGAAGTGGTTCCCAGACCCCTGGACAAGACAATTGTCACTTCTAAATGGCTTTACAAGATAAAGCATGCAGTTGATGGAAGTATGGAAAAGTATAAGGCTCGTTTTGTCACTCGTGGTTTCTCCCAAAAGGAAGGTATAGACTATGAAAACATATTTGCACCTGTTGCCAGATATACCACCATCCACTCAATCATAGCCCTCGTGGCTTCACAAGGATGGAACCTACATCAGATGGATGTTAATACCACGTTCTTGCATCGTTCGATCAAAGAAGAGGTCTACGTGGAGCAACCTGAAGGATTTGAGATTTATGATGAAAAATTTCATGTGTGCAGGTTAAAGAAGGCCCTCTATGGGATGAAGCAAGCACCCCGAGCATGGTATCAGAGGATCGATAGCTACTTGATGAAGCTAGGATTCACTAGGAGTGAAGCTGATCCTAACCTTTAATTTAAGGTTGAAGATGACAAACCTCTCATACTAGTGTTGTATGTTGACGGCCTCTTTCTAACAGGTGTAGACCCTCTCATTCACAAATGTAAGAGGGATTTGACTTCTGAATTTGAAATGAAGGACCTAGGACTGATGCACTATTTCCTAGGACTTGAGGTTTGGCAGAAGCCAGGTGAAATTTTCCTATCTCAAGTAAAATATGTGGTGAAGATATTGGAAATATTCAGTATGGTGCACTGCAAGCCCATAACTACCCCGACGGAGCTTGACTTCAAAAATTTAAGTGGTAGTGTTGCTAGAACTGTTTTACGAAATGCTACCGAGTACTACCAACTTGTAGGAGCATTAATGTTCTTAGTGAACTCCCATCCAGATATATGCTTTGCAGGCAACACGTTGAGTCAACATATGGTTGAACCTCACCACATACATTGGATTGGTGCCAAGAATCTATTGAGATATCTTCATGGCACAATTACTTATGGGTTAAAATACACTACAGGAGATGTGAGACTACTTGGATATACTAATGTTGATTGGGCAGGTAGTGTGGTGGACCGTAAGAGCACTACCAGGTGTTATTTCTCCTTGGGATCTGCTTTGATATCCTAGATGAGTAGGAAGCAGAAGTCGGTGGCCTTGAGCACCGTCGAGGCAGAATATATTGCTGCTATTTGGATTTAATTGGATACCACCGTGATTCTATGTGAAAACCAAAGCGGGATCCTTTTATCTAAAAATCCCATATTTCATGATCGCTCCAAGCATATCGATATTAGGTACCACTATATTCGAGATATGGTGCAGCGAGGAGCAATAAGGCTCCAACATATCAGTATAGATGAACAAGTCGTCGACATTCTGACAAAGCCCCTAGGAAAGGTCAAATTTCTGACTTTCCGAGAACGACTTGGTGTCGTTCAGAGACCCTCTGATGAGGGTCAAATATGATGTACTGAGCTTTGGGAGCTCCAGGGGAGCATGAGGTACTTCTTGGAGCGACATATGGCCACAAGGTGACTCACCATCCCATGTTGGTGCAATTTGTACAGGGTAAAAGGTTCAACCTTCCCCTGTGACACCCCGTGGCAACTATGAATCAGGATGATTAGTTCTCCTGAGGGCCAGGATGAGTCGTTCTTTGTGGCGACTATGGAACAAGTTGATTAGTTCTCCTGTGGGCCTGGATGATGTGTTCTCCATGACGATTACGGAACAGGATGATTCGTTCTCCTATGGCCAGGATGATTAGTTCTCCATGTCATCCACTGGATAGGATGATTTTCTCTCATATGGACAGGATGATTAGTTCTCCTGTCGAGGCATCCTACCCATGCAGTCTGGGACTCATGGGAAGTACCTCTCATCTAATCAATGAGCAGGGAAATGAGGATAGAGACCATAGTAGTATCGATGGATGCATCATTGTATCTACCGTACTCCCTATGCTAGGATGACCTTCATTGATTTGGGATCAATGATACTAGTCTGGGACCAATGAGAGTGGTACACACTCTGAGACTGACTTCGGGTCAGTGGAGGATGGTATGATACATCCTCGATCATTTCTTCTTCTTCATAATTCGGGCAAAGTAGAGTAAAGCAAAGAAGATCAGAACCAAGCAAAGCAAAGAAAATCAGAGAAGAGCAAGTAGGGTCAAGCCATACAGGACAGTGCATTTGATGGATGGACAATAGTGATAGTCTGACAGATTGCAGATGAAGTTCTCCCTAGTTGAGAGGGAATTTTAAAATTGGCAACTAGGGCCAAACTTCATGTGGGTCACCTTATTCATGGATGATAATATTTTTACTAGATTCCTCTTGTCGAGAGGTGTAGGATTGATCTAAAGATCATCCAATTCTGATAAAGTATTTATGGAGATATGAATTTATTTTGATTATGGACTAATTATCAAAGTTGGCCAGCAAATTATGTAGGCTCAGAAGCCCAACAGACACATCTATTCAACCCCAATGTTTTTCATATAAATACAAGGAGTATTCTCCTCATTTGCACACTTCAATTCGCATCACATCTCTCTCTCTCCTGCGCAGAAAAAGAGTCTCTTCTCTCTCCTGTGCAGAAAAGACTCGATCTCTCACACGTGTGGAAAAGGGACGCAAATTTTAGGGCTGTAACTTCAGAAAGGAACTTTGACCAGCGTTGACCATCATTCTCTCTCTCTGGATTTCGCAGTAATAGGTGAAGTCGACTCTCTTTGGAAGGCTGCATTTTTTGGTGAAGTAATCAAGGTGATTCGACCTCTGATTTGACAGATATTGACTTCCCTAGTTTAGGGCTGATCTAGGGTTTGTTGCTGCTGATGTAAATCAAATTTTTGTACTATTTCTCCTTGTTGAATTATTGAAGATAAAAGAAGATTTAATCAAAGGGTTTCCCCATATTGGGGTTTGTCCCTGGCTAGCTACCACATCTTGTGTCTCTTGTCTTGGCTTGTTTTCTATCGATCATTTAATGTTCTATTTTCACTTTACTTAATGTACATGTGATTACTAATCTGTGGATAATAAGAAAAACAAGTAAATTGCACCAAGCATAAAACATACGATAACTTAACGATATTTTTGTCACAATCTAATGATATCAACAGGTTATGGCATGCAATGTTTGGCCATCTAAACTATAAGTACTTGCATCAACTCATCAAGGAAAACATGGTAGAAGGATTGCCCAATATTAAATTCACAAGCAGTGTATGTGAAGGATGCATTCTTGGCAAGCATCCGGAGCAAAATATTGACAAAGGGAAGGCACGGAGAGCTTCTTCACCTCTTGAGCTGATTCACAGTGACATCACGGGCCCATTCCCACAATCTTCAATCAGTAAGGCTCGATATGTACTCACCTTCATAGATGATTTCTCTTGCTTGACTTGTGTCTTTTTTCTGAAATTAAAATCGGAAGTATTTGAATGCCTTATAGAATTTAAAGCACTTACTAAGAATGAGTCTGGGTGTAAGATTAAGATATTCTATACTGATAATGGGGGGGAGTATGTCAACAAATATGTGTAGCAACTTTGTATTGATGCAGGTATACACCTACAACACACAGTGCCATATACACCACAACGTAATGGTGTCGCGGAGAGGAAAAACCAGTCGTTAAAAGAGATGGCCAATTGTATGCTACAGTCCAAATCATTAGCTCCTAATCTATGGGCTTAATCTATTAATTGTGAGCATACATTCAGAACCTCATTCCTCACAAAACACTCAAAGGCACCATTCCATTTGAATGTTGCGCTGGTAAGAAATCGAAAGTGTCGCACTTTCGCATTTTTGGTTCACGAGCATGGGCTCACATCTCGACAGATAAGAGGAAGGCTTTGGAGCCTCAAAGTGTTGAATGTATATTTGTTGGATATCCTGATAGTGTCAAAGGATATAGATTTTTGGACTCCCACAATGAAAAGTTCCTTGTAGCTCGAAGTGTGAAGTTTAAAGAAGAATCACTGCATGATTTTTCAGCAGACCCTGTTGAGGAACCGCTTGTTGCCACTGATGAGGAGTCTGAAACTTCTTCGAGCACTTCAGAGAAGCCATTAGAGAAGCCTATTGGGTTTGATTCAGAGGATGAGGAGTAGGTCATGGCTTCTCCAACTCAGCTACCAACTTGGGTAGAGAAAACCCTGCAAGATGCAGGTGAACTAGTCGGTGATGCTGCAGATGCGAGAAGGACTGGATCACAGTTTTTTGGGGCTCCTCAAGCCCTGGCAGCCACCGAACCATTGCTTCCCATACATTGTTATATGACACTTGGTTCAGATCCACAGTCACACTCTGAGGTTGCTGGAAACCCACTTTGGGAGGCTGTCATGGATGAAGAGTACTTTGCTCTCATGGAAAACAACACATGGGACTTGGTTCCACTTCCGAAAGGAAGAAAGCTTATTCGATGTTGATGGATCTATCGAACAAAGATTGTTGCAGATGGTGAGATCAGCAAGTACAAACCTTGACTTGTTGCAAAATGATAGTCACAGTTACATGGCATAGACTACAGAGACATTTGCATCTGTTGCAAAAATGGACTCCATTCAACTATTTTTAACCATTGCTGCTTCTTTTAGATGGGAAGTTCATCACATGGATGTGAAGAGTGCATTTCTTCATGGAGATCTCAAGGAGGAGATATATATGGAGTAGCTACAAGGATACATTTAGAACTCTTCCCTCGTTTGTAGATTAAAGAAATCTTTGCATGGTCTAGAACAGGCTCCCAGAGCCTGGTATGTAAAGATGGATTCTTTCCTGCTTTCCATTGGATTCATTGGATGCAAATCTGATTCGAATGTTTATTTGCTACAACATGATGATTCCCTTTTGCTGATAGTACTTTATGTAGATGATTTACTAATGACAAGGAACCTTACCTCAGATATTGATTCGACAAAATCAGCATTGCACGATTGATTTTGCATGACAAATTTGGGATTATTGCACTACATTCTTGGTCTTGAAGTTTCTCAGTCTACTTCAGGGATCAAGATGGCACAGTCTAAGTATGCATCAAATCTACTTGTATGCTTTCAGATGACAGAATGCAATCCAACAACATCTCCCTTTCTTTTCGGGATCAGATTTGAGGATGCGAGTACTACACCTTTGGTGGACAATACATTGTATCGACAGTTGGTTTGGAGTTTGTTGTATCTTACTCACACCTAAACTGATATATCTTTTTCAGTAGGAGTTTGTTCCAGATATATGCAGGAGCCCCATGAGCTTCACTGGAAAGCTGGAGAGAGAATCCTTAGATATGTGAAAGGTACTTCTAGTTTTGGTATCTTTTATGTTGCAGATTGCCCACTTTCACTGATTGGGTACACAGATTCTGATTGGGCTGGAAATGGTACAGACCGCAAGTCCACCTTTGGTTATGTTTTCAGCTTTGGTTCAGGGCATTTTTGTTGGTCTAGCAAGAAGCAATCCACGCTTGCTTTATCTACAACCGAGGCAGAGTATAGAGGTGCAGTAAATGCAACTACACAGGCTGTTTGGTTGTGAGGGCTGCTCTCCGAGTTTGGTATTCAATATCCACTTCCAGTTGTCATATTTTGTGACAATCAAGGGTCCATTCAGATATTTATTGATCCAATTTAGAGGTAGAGGACCAAGCACATCGAGATTCACATGCGTTACATCCGCGAATTGATCCGTGACTGAGTCATATCACTGCAGTATTGCCCCACTGAGCAGCAAGTTATAGACATCTTCACCAAGTATTTCACTGAAAAGAAATTTACAAAAGTGAGAGCTATTCTTGGAGTGGTGGAGACAACTAAGTAGGCCCTTTTTTCCACTTAGCCCTTTTTTCCTCCTTTGTGGGGGGGGATTTTCCCACGAGGTTTTCCCTCTTTCTTCATTTTATGAGGATCTTTTATTTATTGTACATGAGTACCTAACATGGCATCTTGGTCGAGACTCAATTTAGATAAGTGAGATAGGATGAAGGGGGGGTGTTGGAATATAATCCTAACATCTACATTTATTTTTTAGCCTAAGTATCCTTGACTTAGCCACATGTACTAAAAAACATGTTCACACTTGGTTTTTGGTAAACTAGCTTGGTGGACCAACTTTCCCTTGTTTTTTTCCTTTAAAGGCTTAATATTATGGAAATATTGGTCCAACCACTTTCCTAAACCATTTAGACATCTAAGTGAATGTTCACACCTAACCACACCTCATCCACTTGAGTTATTTGAGGATTGGCGCCCCACATGAAGATTCCCCCTTAAATCAATGGATTTGGTCCCCCAGACCATTTTAGCATATTTTAAAGTTGCCTTCCTTGGGAAATGTGCCCCTTCTCATGCTTTCCTCATGGATAATAGTTGGCATAGGTTGTCTTGAGTCATTGTTGCTATTTTAGGCCTCCCTTTAGCTTTTCTTAGCCTTTTCTAGTTTTTTACTAGTTTTTTTCTACTTTTCTAGATTCGGCAATTTCTATATAACCACCTCCCTTTGGGATTAGAGGTTTGGTTGCTCATGTATTACTATTGTTCATTAATTTAATACATTGATTTTATGGAGAAAATTCTTTTCTGTCCTCTCTTGAATATCAGCAAATTACTTGTGTTTAATTTAACTAGAATTCTAGATCTATCGGAATCTCTGCAGGAATTCTACACAGTCACTGCGCAGAAGGTGATGCAGCGAGATGCAGTGAGGACAACAAGTCCTCTCTAGAGTTAAAATTTCACTATGAACTATGAGAAAATTGTCTGTAAAATTTCTCACAGAAATTCCTCTTCCATTCTGTTGGTTGTATCTTTTACATGAGATTTTGTTAAAGATTAATAAAGAAACCCTCATCTGCTACACTGGTTTTCCCACATTGGGATTTTCCAGGGACAATTGTCCAAAAATAACTATGTAATTGTGATTTTACTTGAGCTAGTATTTTTCCTTACATTTACTTTCCGCGTATTTGAATTGTGAAGGCTGCAATAGAATTTATTTCGATATTTGCTTAATAAACACTGCGAATAACTTATTTCTGAATTAATAAGTAGAAGAAACAATATCAGTCACTGCAGTTGGATTTCTAGTTAGAAATTTTCACATGGTATCAAAGCTAAGTAGAAGCAAGAGAACGCAACTACAAGAGCCAACGCTGAACAAAAGAGGGAGTTGCGTAGGCAACAGATCGAATCCCCAGAGGGATTGCATAGTCCAGGAGGGCAAAACTTTTGTGGTAAAATCTCTCTCTGATTTAGTCGATAGAGAGATTTTCAGATTGAAGTTTGCTAGTGATAGAGGGAGCAGCGCAGCGGTCTCAACACAGAGCAGTCTTCAGGTGGGACACATTTTTCGTTGGGTAGAAAAGCGTCAAAAAATCTATAGGAAAAATGACACAAATAAGGATGTAAAATCAAGATGTCTCTAAATTCTCTTCCAGATTGGAAGAAGAATTCACATGCTTGTTATGTTCAGCGTCGGCAGATGTTTGGAATATTGATAGCGGGGCTTAAAATCACATGACTGGAGTACGAGAATACTTCTCAAGCTATTAAGAAGAGCAGATGGATTTCCAAATCACTATGGAAAACAGAACGAAGTATACTCCAATAGGGAGAGGCACCATAGCATTTCAAATGGAAGCAAGAACCAGCATTTGAGCCACTAATGTTCTACATGTGCCCAGGTTAGGAATGAACTTGATTTCAATGTCGTAATTACAGGACAAGGGATATGATGTATACTTCATTGGAAGTAAAGTATATGTGAAACAACCAAGATGGAAGAAGATAAGATAAATTGGAGGTTGAAGCAACAAAGTGTGTGAATTGCAGCTCGAGTTTCCAATGGCACTAATAGGCAGCAACCATAATGGCGAGAAGGAACTGAATGAACTATGGCACAAGCGAATGGGACACTTACACCAAGGAGCATTGAGGATGCTCAGAGAAACTGTTACAGGGGTACTAGTCCTCAGTACTTAGCATGATGATGTATACAAAGGATGTGTACGAGGGAAGTACAATAAGGCAACTTTTTTCTAGAAGTAACAACAGAGTGAAAGGCGTTTTGGGATTGATGTACTCAAATATTTGTGGTCTAATGTCCACGAGAGCTCTTAGTGGTGGTGAATACTTCGTCCCCTTTATTGATGATCACTCTAGAAAAACCTAGGTCTATTTCTTAAAGACCAAGGATGAGGTTTTTGATCGGTTTAAAGAGTTTAAGGCTCTCATAGAGAACATGATAGGGAAAAATATAAAGGTATTGCATTCAGATAATGGTGGAGTATATATGGACAAAGACTTCATAGATTTCGACATAAAGGAGGGCATCAAAAGAGAATGGACAACTCCATATAATCAAGAGCAGAATGGAGTAGCAAAGAGAAAGAATAGAACTATTGTTGGGGTGGTAAAGGCTATGTTGTATGACCAGGAATTGCCTAGATACTTATGGGCAGAGGCATGCAACACAACTGTGTATATCCAGAATAAAACTCCTCACAGAGCATTGGGGAAGAAAACGCCTGAAGGAGTATTCACAAGGAAGAAGCTGGAAGCAAGTCATCTCAGGATATTTGGAAGTGTGGCATATTGTCATATTCCAGACGAGAAGCGTATTAAACTGGATCAGACTGCAAAAAAGGGGTACCTCGTAGGATATAGTGAGACCTCAAAGGCATACTAAATCTACATTCCTAGCAGCAGGAAGATTGTAGTAAGACGTGATGCAAAGTTCATGGAGGATAGAGCTTTCAGGAAATCTCGAGAGATGCCAGCAGAAGATCAGTTAGTAGATGTCCCATTAGACCAACAATAATAGGGGCAGCAAGGAGGACAGAAACCAGGATCAAGCACAGTGACCAGCACTAGTGTTTCCTCAGAAGTAGGAAATTCAGGCAGTTCTCAATAGATGGAACAGTAGGAACATGAGGGAGATGTGATTGAGCCTCCCACCACTAGTGGTAGAACCAGTAGGGAAGTATGGCAGATGCTGAGGGACGCAGAGGAGTTTGTTGTAGCTCCTAGAATCGAGAAGAGGCAGCATAGACAGACTGACAAGTACCAAGCCTTGGTAGCACAAGTTAAAGAACCCTCCAGCTTTCAGGAAGTCGCAGAACACCAAGTTTGGGTGGATGCCATGGTAGAAGAGTATAGTTCTATCATGACGAATGATGTCTAGGAAGTGGTACCTAGACCAGAGGATAGATCAGTTGTAGGAACAAGGTGGATGTACAAGATGAAGTATGTTGTAGATGGAAGTATAGATAAGTACAAGGCTAGGTTCTTGGCAAAGGGGTACGCACAAAAGGAAGGAATAGACTATGAGCAGACCTTCGCCCCAGTAGCTAGACATACCTCTATCAGATCTGTTATATCCCTAGCAGCTCAAATGGGATGGGAGATTCACCAAATGGATGTCAAGACAACATTCTTGAATGGGGTGACAGAAAAAGAGGTGTATATAGAACAACCTGAAGGTTTCAAAACTCATGAAAAGAGAATGCATGTATGCAGGTTAAAGAAAGCCCTGTATGGGCTCAAGGAAGCACCCATAACATGGTATGGTTGGATTGATAGTTACTTGCAGTAGTTGGGATTCATCAAGAGTGATGTTGATCCCAATCTCTACTATCTAATGGTGGAGATTCAGCCACTTATTCTGGTATTATATGTGGATGACTTGTTTCTAACAGGGTCATCTAGGCTCATAACAGACTACAAGAAGAATCTTGAAGTTGAATTCGACATGAAGGATATGGGGTTGATGCATTATTTTATAGGGTTGGAAGTTTGGCAGAAGAATGGGGAGATCTTCCTGGGGCAATGAAGATATGCTACAGAGATCCTGAAGACATTCAGAATGTAGGATTGCTGGCCTATGGCTACACCTATGATCACAAATTGGAAGAAAATAGATGCATTAGAAGACAAGGAAGTGAACCCCACCTTGTACAGATAGCTCATTGGGTCGCTCATGTATCTGGTCAACACTAGGCCAGACATTTGCTTCGTTGTCAACACCCTTAGTCAGTTCATCGTGGAACCAAAAAGGGTGCGTTGGGCAGTAGCTAGGCACATTTTTAGATATGTGTGTGGAAGAATCAGATATGGGTTAAAATACACCTAAGGAGATGACATCAGATTGAATGGATTCACAGACGCAGATTAGGCAGGGAGTTTAGTAGATCGGAAAAGTAACTTTGGGTATTGCTTCAGCATTGGATCTAGAATGATCTCTTGGTGCAGAAGGAAGCCGAAACAGAATATATGGCAGTCATCACAGTTATGTGCTAAACTATATGGCTTAGAAAATTGCTTGTGATTTGTTAATGAAGAGGATGGAAGCGACCAGTATTTTCTGCGATAACCAGATTTGTATTAAACTCCCTAAGAATCTAGTATTTCATGATTGGTCAAAACACATTAATATCAGATGTCACTTTATCAAAGACTATGTTCAACATGGGGCAGTACAACTGCAATATGTCCCCACAGGAAATCAAGTAGCAGCCGTACTCACAAAAGTTCTAGGAAGAGCTAAGTTCATCCAGTTTAGGGAGCAGATGGGTATGGTAGAGAACTCGTTTCAATAGCAGAAACAGATGGTTTCTCAGTTGCAGTAGCAACAGATAAGAGGGTTGCAATACAGATGTAGAGCTGACAGTGGAAGGGCCAGCAACAACACAGATGCAATATTTGCATAGTAGTTAGTGGGCAATGATGTCAGACATCAGCAGCGCAAAGGGTGAAGTTACAAAGTCAGAGTGATGCTTCAGCAGGTTGAATTACTAGAGCACATTCCTCGCTAAGAGGGAGTGTTGATTTCTGGTAGTATCGGATGTGCTCTAAGCCACAAAATTTTCAGGCAGGCGTGGACACATGTATTCCAGAATACCCAAAAATCGTTTTGGGAAATTCCACTCGGATACAATTTTATTAAAGTAATTAATTATTTTTAATGAATGCCTAAGTCTAAACTTAAGAAATTAAGATAATTAAAGGGTATTAATTAAACTGAGGGTGAAACTTCTAAAGGAGATGAGGATCAAGTCAAAATGATCTTAGCCATTGATTAAAATCTAATATGGGTCGTTGATTGATCAATGAGAGGATTATAAGAAGGATATTGATGGCCATTTGGAAATTGAACCGGGCAAATACCAGTTGCCCAAGTAGATTGATTTTCTCACTGGTTGAAGTTCAGCAAGAGAAAATCGAATCAAAGGGAGAGTTGCAGGTTGGAGAGAGAGGGTATCAACAATAGTCGGGAGTGCAGGAAGTGTTGACATTTTTGAATCTAACACATCAGAAATCCCTACTGCATTATCTGGTTCAATTTCTCCTACTTGTTCATTCCATTAACAAGTTATTTATAAATATAAATACTGACATAAACA
>APFE030151391.1:0-12557 GCA_000404065.3 Pinus taeda | reverse complement strand
TTTCTTGTTCCATCTAATAGGTTCCTTCCCCTTGTCAATCTTATCCTTGTGAGGACATTTGGCAGCATAGTGACCTACTCTTCCACAAGCAAAACATTTGAAAGGTAACTTACCTCTGAATCTTCCCGTACCCCATTGAAGATTTCTGACAAAATTTGATTCTTCTTCTTCTTCTGACACGTGTCCTGACTCATAGTACTCTCCTTTGCCTGAAGCCTTGAAGGTAGCTACTCTCCTGTCTGACGGACCTCCTTTCCTCATTTCATAAGCAGTTAGAATTCCGTGCAGCTGTGACATTTTAAGGATTTGTAGATTCTCCTTTTCTTCTATAGCAAAAACTTTAGATTCAAATCTAGAGGACAAAGACCTTAGAAATTTTTCAACCACAACAGCCTCTTTTATTTCTTCACCCAAATTTTTCATACAATTAACAATCTCATCTACACGAAAAAAATAATTAGCCACACTTTCATCATTATACATCTTGATATTTTCATACTGAATCCTGAGGGTTTGAAGTCTTGCTCATTTTACCTGGTCATCTCCTTCATAGCTCATAATTATCTTGTCCCATATCTCTTTTGCGGATTTAAACTACATTACCTTGACAAATTCTGATTGAGATATGCATCCTAATAGAGTATTGACTGCCTTTGCATTTGTTTCATATTTCTTTTTCTCAGCCGGATCTATAAGAGTTGCTGATGGAAAAGTATACCCTGTATCTATGATATCCCAGACTTCTGTACCAAGAGATTGAAGATAGGCAGTAACTCTTACCTTCCAATATACGAAGTTTGTCCCATCAAAAATCGATGGTTTGATTGATGCTTCCCTCTCGTAGTTGCTCATGATGAAAGATCTTCCTTCAAGCGATCAAGCTTCTTCTGAAGGACCTTCTCTGATACCAATTGTTGGAAATAATACTGAGGGGGGGGTGAATCATTATTATCAAGTCAAATATTCCTTTTCCAAAACAAATGATATACGCTACTTCAGTTAGTTAAACACATGTATATACGCATCTATGCAGAAGGAAAACCACGTATACAAGGGTAGATTTTAATTTACTTTATCTTTCTGATGATGATTGTTAATCTGTGTTGCAGAAACAAATAACCAGTAACCAGAGACAGTAAAACAGAACAGAAGGACAATCACGGACAAGAACACAAGATATAAGGTGGAAACCCAATGTGGGTGAAAAACACCTGCTGCAATTCGTCTCTATCTTCTTTTAAATTAGAAACTTCTTTTACAATGTACTGGTGCAGTCCTTTGCCAGTACGCAAGCTGCAACCTGCAGAGAGCTACAACCCTCTCTCATTCTTCAGCTTCTCCTAGAAGGGAGCTACAACCCCCTTTAGCTCTTGCACTAGCCAAGATACTAGTACGTAGGTGCTGGCCTACAAAAAGCTACAACCTTCTCTTTCTTCCAGGGACCATGTTTCATAAATTTTCAGACTGGATCCATAAACATCAATCAATCATCAAGAATCAACCAATCTCCTTTCCACCAATTAGATCTGAATCAAGTAGATACTTCTTTGACAAATGTACCCAAAACACAGTACCGGAAACCACACACCAAACACTGAACCCAGAACATAGCAGTAATAAACAGAAGCAGCTAGATCACAACTTAAGCATATATGCTATTTCAATAACCTGCAACATGCATGTGTACACTTCTGTGTTTGGAACAACTTGTGTATACGTTGTTTTAATTCACTGAACCAGCGTGTATACGTGCCTTCGCTTCACTGAACCTACGTACAGATCTATAAAGGATAATTTGCTCTTCCAGAGATTCAAAAACACTAATTAATCCAGATTATCAGTGTTATAAATCAAGCAAGCGCCACATAAAACAGACCAAAATCATATAAATATACTATCATTCAAGCTTAAAGATTATGACCCATCAATAGAACTTATCCTTCTTCTTTTCGCTAAGGTTCCTCCTTTATTCAGATCCAAATCTGCACCATAACCCAATTACCAGCATTCAGATCTACCACTTTTCAGATATTCAATCATAATTCAGATGATCATTTTCCACATGATCTCCTTCCTCTTTTATAGCCTTAGGCCTTCCACAATACCATGGTCCAAAACCATAACATTTCAATACCACGAACCCAAAACTAGGGATCAGCACATCTGACGAGACGCCATGGTCCAAAACCATAGGTTCAAATCCCAAGACTAACTACCATGGACCAAGAGTAAGTTCCCCAACATATACGCGCTTTTGTAATGTATAACACACGTGTATACGTGTCTTCATCTAGATGAACCTGCGTATATGCCTTTTTCTTCTTTCTGAGTGCCTGAACTAAGATCTGTCACCAAGATGAGTTGCCATCAAGGACAACACCAGAGCCATAGCATCAAACCTATGCCATAATGCCAACACTATTTGGGCCCTCATACTCGGAATCAAGAAAAAAATTTCCAAACCACAATTTATGAGCACTTGCATTGTTGTTGGATCATTCACTACCTCAACATCTTGGGTTTCATGTTCTCTCTCTCTCCATTCCATTTTGACAAGCCAAAATCTGCAATGAATGAGGAAAATATGTTAGAGAACAAACATCAAGATATTTTGGAAAAAAATTGAACGTTTTAACCATTTTTTGGGTGCCCTCAATGCTTTGTGAATTTTATTTAAGAGATAGACCACATTTGTGCACTTTTCCATAAGGAAAAGTGCACAAGTCACACTCTTACTATATTGCTAGAGTTGGGCTTGCGTACCTCCCGATATAGGAAAAGTGAGATAGCCCCCGAGCACACCCAAGGCTTTAAATAACACTCAAAAACTTTTTAAAACCCATTGAAATGAAAAATGAAAACCAGAAATGATGACAACAAGGAAGGATCTCTTACCTAGAGAAGATGTTACTTGGAATGGTCCACCAGATCAATCACAATCTGCTCTTGAAGATTTGGGAGAAAATACACACTCAAGAGCTCTGAAATGGTAAAACTTGATTTATTTTTTGACTTTTTATGAGAAATTTAGACCTATTAAAATAATATTTTTTACCTATAGCCTTGAAATTTCAAACATTTTAAATGTTTCCAACTATTTTGGCCGATTATTATGATTTTGAGACTAGTTGTACATATTATAGGGTTATTTTATGAAAACATGTCATTTTGGCAATGAGTATAATTTTATCACTTTTTTAAGTGCTTTAAACCTACAAAAAAGTGAAATCCTGGAGTTATCTTTAAGCTCTTTTATTCTCGAAACATGAAAACATTGTCGAGTACACTTATTTCTTTCGAACTTGTAAAAGTAAATGAAAGGGCATTTACCTAATATAAGTTTACCCCTTTTACAAACCAAGTAAACTAGTTACAAAAAATGTATACTTTAGTCGATCATGGCTAAAAGAATTATCTCTTGCATTATTTTACCCTTTTCTGGGCTTGAGAGACTAAATTTACAAAAAAGGACATTTTGGAGTTTACTTGAGTTTTTCTTCTGACTCCCTAAACATGAAAAACATTGAGCTTCACTTTCTCTCAGCTCGTCAAAATTTTATATTGAATGCACTGCATGAGTTTTCTTTTTGCCTCTTTTCAAAATCTTAAAATATGAAAAGGAGTTGAGCTACCCCTATAATGGACTTGTAAAAATTAAACAACATAGGACTTGTCAATCATGATGAGACTGAACCAATACTTCCTAGGTTTCATTAAAAATACTTTGAAGGACTCATCCAAAATATGAGCTTATAATACAAGCATATGTTATCCTCCTCAATCTTGCATAAAAATAAAGAGGTACTTGCTAGTAATGGTGGGGGGAATGGGAAAGAAACATTTATATTTGTAATGTGAAAAGGAAATATGTTGCTCTTGAACATGACACTATGTCACCTTCGTGTCTGGGTTGGGAAATCCATTTGCCTCTTAATTGATCATACCTCATTCAAAGTCTTCAAATTTATTTTTGGTATTATTTTTCAGTCAAACGTTGCCAAATCGAAATGACGTGTATCCAATATGTTCAAGATAACTCCAACCTCAGTCAAAATTACCTTGCAAATCATAGCTTTCAATCACGTCAGTCATCCCTGCATCAGTCCTGAATTACTTCAAAAATCTGTTCTTCAAAACTTGACATGAGTTTCGTGTGGTAGGCCCTCCTGCAATGGATCACTTCCGATCTACTTCATCTCATTATCTAGGAAGTTGATCTAGAAATTTTCTCACTTTCGATGACAAGTTCTCATTATTTACCTTCGATCAGATGATTCTATGAGTGTTCAAATTCAAAACATATATTCACACTTCATAGATTCTACTACATCCATTGCCATTATTGGTGGTTTCTCTCTCACCTATTAACATTTCACATCATTTCCTAGTAATCAAGTGGTTTCTACCATGTTCAAATTTGAGACATTCACTCGCATGGTTAGATTCATACTATGGATTGATAGAGATGAAGACCAAGACCCTGGATCTAGTTTCATCTATCCATGTTGCATGGAGTTTTAAAATATTTATGATTGTAAATATAGATCCATATTTGATGGTTGTGTCCATATTTTGTTTATTATTGACATGAATCTTTGTAAATTACCATGTTTTTACTTTGAGGGACTTGTACATGAGTATGGCAATGCTTATCTCAGTGATGATTATAAGAAGATATTTCATTGTAATCCTTGATTGTTTATTTTAGGTCTCCAACTAGTTCGTCTCTAATCCAAACTTTGGCATTATAAAGCACTTCAATCCTCAAACACTTTCTCTGACTTTGTGCTTCGGGGGGGAATTTGTTACTCACCATTTTTTCACCATTAGGAAAATGATTGCAAATATGAATCTCTCACTATCTAATGAACTCTTGCAAGCAATCCTTATTGACATTATTGTCATTGATGGCAAAGGAGCATTGAAAGAAGCAGCAATAGGGAAAGCAACAAGAAGTAACATCAAGGAACTTTAAATGAGCAGCATAGGAACAACAAGCAAAGAAGTAAAGAAGTAGCGGGAAAAGGAGCAAAAGAGGAACAACAAGCAAAGGAGCAGTAGAACAAGGGACAAAGGAGAAACAAATACCTTGATGGCGTGTTGATGGATTGATGCTTGGATAATGTGGCAAGGATTGTTTAATGAAGAATTTTTGATGTGAAATTGTTGATTAAACTTAATTGTTATGATGCAAAGGCAAGACTCCAAGGAAAATATGTTGCAAAGATTGTTGTGATGCATTAAGGATAAATATTGTTATTTGATGTTGACATTAGTTTGATGCATTTAGTCAACACATGTGGTTGAAATGAATATTGGATGGATTATTCATTTTTTCTCTAATATTCAAGATATGAAAATTTTGTAAACAAATAAGTGGAAGGAAAAGACTGAAGCCTATTCACTTCATATTCCTACGTGCGATACAAATAGCCAACAATATATCTCTATAAAAGATTTTATTTTGGAAGGCATAAGTGTTTAGAGAATGGAATAATGTGAGAGATTTGATAGAACTATTATGCATTAGATACCTGGCACATATGGAGCTGATGTGATGTAGATTTGAAGGGAAGAACACACAGAATTGGAGGGAGAGATGTAGAATTTATGACCAGGTTAACCAGTACATTGTTGTTTCTTGTTTGCATCAGGGGATGGTAGTCTCCTTTCAAGTTATGGCTTGATAGATATCCAGTTGGATTTGGTTGAGGTAGGATCCTCCTGTGGTTTGTAGCCTACAAAAAACATATGGGCGTTGGAGCTTCCTTTCATGTTGCAGCTTGTAGAAAATAGAGGTAGCAACCTCCTATAGGTTGGAGTCTACAGAAAATAATATGTAATAAGGAGTATGAGCTTATATTTTCATCACAACAATAATAAAATCGTGGTTTTCTCCCTTCATGGGTTTCCACATATATCTTGTGTCAATATGCATCATTATTATGTGTTGATATGATGTATTGGTTTTCTTATTAATTTTTGTTCACATATTCAATCAGTTGGTCATCATTTGTTAAGTTTATAATGTAATGGTTCAGTTAAGGAGACAAATGAGTATAATTTTAAGGTCCATGAATATACTAAAATGATTCACCACGCCCCCCGGCTCTCAGTTTAGTCAAGTTTTCATCAATTGGTATCGAAGCAAGTTCCTTCTATATAAGCCTAACAGCTTGAAGGTAGAGTTTGTTGAGTCATTGACTATTAAGTGTACATGTGTTGAGTGCAACAAACTTTCATGACTGGAGAGATAAGGTTAAAACCAAATTGATAGATTATGGACATGGTGTATGGAAGAGTGTATGTGAATGTTATTGTAAAGACTATCCCTATGTGTAAGAAAAACAATGTAATTCTAAGGAAAAATGTGCTATATATAACAATCTTCATAATGAGGATCTTGATATAGTAATAGACCTAAATTCTACAAAAGAAATTTGGGAAAGATTGGAGCTTTTGCATGAAGGAGAGATTAACAGCAACAGTGCAGAAAATGAAAAGAGAAAGAGGAAGAAGAAAAGCCCCTGTCAAAAGGAAAGTGTTCATATAAATGAAACCTCTTCCTATGTGAATATTCCAGACTCTCATGAAGAAAAAACAAATGAAAATCAAGCTAGGCTTCACTTATCATTGGCTAGTATAGAAAGATCAAAGAATGAAAACAAAAATTTGAAGAAACAAACTGGTGCAAATATGTGATGAGAAAGAGAATGAGTACAAGGAGGAAATTGTGAGCCTAAAGACACAACTTGAAGGAGCAAGGAAACTATAAGAGGTTATGAGCAGCAAATTCAAGGAGAGATACCTACAATGTAAAATATTAGAAGTTGAGGTTGATTCAACTAGAAGTAAGTTAGAAGAAAATAATAGGTTGTGTAAGCAGCTAGAAGAGGACCTTGTCTCCATGAAGAATTCAGGAAAGGCAACCATTAAAGATGATAATGAAGTAGCTCTAAAAGGACCTACAAAAGAAGATTCTAACAAGCAACAATATCAAAATCCAATAAATGAGTTGAAGACTTTTGGAAGATCTCAAAGGAGATTCTTTGCTCCTGGGAAAAACATCACATGTTTTTCTCTCCATGAGCATGGACATGTAGCGATAGATTGTAAGTGCAAGAATATCAAGACTATTCAACAAAACATACAACAAACAAGAAGGTACTATCTAACAAGAAAACAAAGGAGAAGACCAAAAACCAGGTACATAAACTCTTTCTATGGTTATTATTATATGTGTCATGAATTTGGACATAAAGTGTTTGAATGCAAATCGTACGCAAAGAAAAGCATGAACTCAAGAAGGAGAAAACCATTTCTTGCATTTCTTGGCAACACAAAATGTTATGTATGTAGAAATCTTGGTCATAAAGAAAAAGAACGCAAACTGCTTTATAAAGCAAAAGAAGGCAAACTACTTTGATTGTCCAAGAAGCCAATCAAAGGCCAAACATTGAATCAAAAAGAAATGCAGAAAGTAGAAGGCAACCCAATAAAGTGTGGAAGAGGAAGAAAAGTAGGATCCTATTACTGCAATGACATCATGAAGTCATAATGATAGGGGGATTTACTCATAAAAGCAATGAATAATATGGTTAATGACAATGCTTGAGCAACACCATTTGAGGGGGAGAATAATGACTTGAAAGAAAAATTAGAAAAGACAAAAAAAAAAAAAAAAAAATTGAATATTCAAATTCTAAGACCAATATGTTTGAATAAACAAGCTTTGAGTTTTCACCTTGATACACACCACATAATTCATTTGTCATTGTAGTAAAGACAGTGAGCTTAGATGTAAGAATTAATCAAAGGCTACGAGTAAGTGTTTCTAATAAAGCGCAAATATATTTGTGACATATTAACACTACATCTAGAAATAAATAAATTACAAGGAAAATAGTCTTCTTGTGGATGTGGATTTCTACATTTTGGAATTGATGGTGAACCTCTTCTAGTTGAGAAAAAAATCAGAGTTGATTTTTTGCGATGAGAGTCAAAGCGAAGGATGAAATGCAAGGGGTCGTTGTTTATGAGTATGAACAAAAATTTGGCTAGGGTAAATTTGTTACTATTCCTTCTCAAGCTCTCCCATCACCACCACCAGGTCAAATAGTTGTCAGGAAGAAAGAGGGTACTATAATTATTTGTTCAAGGTCACACGGTCCACCACCTCATGATGTAACTAGTTAGACAGTTTTCTCGTGTTTACTAGAGAATCATATGCAGCGAGCAATAAAAATTTACAAATAGGCAAGGTAGTGGTGCATGCATGCCACCACTATTGATACTCCCATGAATGCCCAAATTGCTACTACAAAGAAATATTATAATTCTTCACCTTTTTTTGGAGACAATAGACTAGAGTTGTAGTGTGAACTAGATAATAGGCATGTGGTTGATGTTGAAATGGGAATAAAAATAGATTTTTCAATGTTCTTCTGAGAAACTGGACAATTACACAATCAAGAAACAAAAAACATCGAACAACTATGAAGGTAACGTTGAAGAGAAATAATTGTGAATAGAGGTGACAAGTAAAGTAGGAATGTCATACTTCACAACAAGATTCACTAGTGATAGAGCTGATAGGGATGCCATAGAGGTTTCAGGGATGCGTAGATGTTATTTTACAGATATGCATTGAATGAATTCTACCTGCAGTACGTTGAATGGAGTCTATTGGTTGAATGGATGGAGTTATTACGTACATTAAATTGTTGCATTGGATCAAATAGAGACCTGGAATGATCATAATAGTGAAATTTAAATACTATTGGGACAACACTATGGAATTATTAGAACAGTATGACATGGTGGCATCACTCAGTCTTGAACTAGAGAGACAGAGATGATAAAGTTGTGTTATTTTATAATATAGGTTATGAGAATATGGTGCTTGGCATTACAATGACAGAAAATATACTAGCAGCCTTATTTAATGTGCATATATATATTAATGATTTTTGTATATAAGGTGTCATTGGCCCCAACTCTATTGTTATTCTACCTATGCTATTCTCCTCGGTCATGACATGTTCACTATCATTCTGTCCCTACAAATCTTCAGCAAAGCCTCAATACACACCCCAAATTTTGTCGCCTTCGAACAGAGCTTGGTATATGATGTTTCAGAATTGAAAACAACGAAAAATCAGGGCATGCGGTCAGTTATTGATGGCAAGAAAATTGAATTGATGAAGTTATTGATGAAACCCTAGTGACCTAGACTCAAAAGGACATTAAATTAAGGTTACAATGAAATCATTTTGCATAAATTCATTTTGATAATGACTAGTGGAAAGTTAATAAAAAATAAATATGAATTTTTTTTTTTGTCGTAACCTATAAAGGTTAATAAATAGTCTAGTTTCAAACATAAATTAACACATTGGTAGTCACATTAAAATGGTTATCACTTCTCAACATTAATGCATATGGTAATATGAGACCATTGTTGGTTAAATTAATAGGCAATATAGCTTGTCGCTATGGATAAGAAGGAGACATTGTAATTTCATTGTTCAAATGGGTTGCTTGAATGGTAGCATAAGGATTATGCATGACGTTGATATTTCAATGGTGGCAAGGTTAATTTCATGAAGAGCGATGAAAATTGATTTTTCAAGGGACATTTGGCAAGAAGACATTGATAAAATTTCCTAGGAAGGGACTCACCTTTTTCAAACAAATGAGAGCCACATATATTTGTTGGCATGCTATTATCTAGGCATTATTATCATTTTCATTCTCATATGCAGTATTATCACTGACATTATTATCATTTGCGTTCTTTGGCATTATTATCATTTGTGTTATCATATGCAGTATTATCATTGGCATTATTATCGTTTGTGTTCATTGGCTTTATTATCATTTACTTGCATTGGCTTTATTATCATTTGTGTTCTCATATGCAATATTATCATTTGCATTCTTATCAATGGCATTCTCATATGCATTATTATCCTTAGCATTATTTTCACATGCAATATTATCGTTGCTATTATTATCAATGGTGCAGAAGCTCATATCGACTTTAACAGTCACAATTATAGCCTGGAGTCTATTAAGATGGTGTTATATATTATGACATGTTATTTTTATGACCATCTGGCTACGGCACCATCAGGGTTGTGACATGGCGGACTTGAATGCAAGTATAATATCAGGACAAGGAAAACAGATACAACTATGCATTCTGAATGTGTTGTATCACAATTGTCCTTCCCAGAAAATGATGATAATCCCTCACTATAATTAGGCTTTGAATGATCCCTTTGAAAATATTATGCAGAGGGATGTTCATGCTCGATACCTTCTACGTCTGGGGCAGGGTGAACAAGAATTGGCAATAGATGTTGAATTGGTAGGACGAGGGTTGAGTTAAATTCAAAATATGTTGAATTAGAAATAAATGTTGAAAAAGTTGATTTAATGCTATGCTAGCATGGCAATTGGAGTTTTTGATAGAATTTGAGAGGACTTTGCATGTTTATTCTAGGTGGGAACAATTTCTTGTTGGTTGTGAAAGTAATCAAGATAAAGCTAGTTTTGTGAAAGACATGTTCCCATTTAAGGTGTTCTTCTCAGACACACCTCAATCAGTATTATCAGGCTTATATACTGCTCCAAAATTTATCTACCATTTCGTGGGATTGTTTAGTTGATCCAGGTTCTTTCAACTACCAAAATCATCCAAGATATTTTACTTATGTGATGTTGTTATAATTTCATTTAAAAGAGCATAAAAGAACCACATGTGCATGCTTAAACAAGAGGAAACATGACAATTGTCAACAAGTCAAAGCACAAGACATTTGATAACAGATTTTGTCCAATGTAGACTACATCTCCGGGCCCAGTGTCAAGATGGTAGAGGTCGCTTCATATAATGATGTAAATGATGATGATGTACATGGACAACACTTTGTGATAGCAAGGTCATAGGTCGTCAAACAAGAGTGGCTTATCTCTCCATGAGATGTTCTGCTTATAGTAATTATCACTCAAGAAGGCTTCCTCTCAGCATGACAACTTAACATGATATCACACAATGTGGCAATGAGTATCCCTTCAACATAGTTACAGAGGGATCTAAAAAATGATACATAGAAATAAAAGCTAAATGCATCTCACAGAATGTGGCAAAAGAAATCCCACAACATAACATCAAGTAGGGATCTCAAAACATAATACATCATCTTAGCAATTATGAAGGAAAACATGAGATGACTGATGCATGTACCTGCACCTCTAAAGTTGGAAGAAAAATGGAAGGCTCAGCCGAAAACACTTACTGCACCACTAAATTTCTGTCATCGAGAGGTGTAAAATCGACTATCCATTTGTCAAATTCTGACACCATCAAAATCTGGGCCTGTAGTAATCTTTTAAATTTCTCATGATTCTCCAAAGATTCTGTCCTCTTGGCTGACTAGAGATCTACTGCTAAAATCATGAATTAGATCTGACCATCATGATGCTTCCAAGACTGAGACTTTTGAGCATAAAGTTGGTTGCATTCTAACTCTGGCGAATTTCTGCCTCCAAGGAATCTAGAAGATTCCCTCAAGATTCTTCAAAGATTCTACTCTGTTAGGAATCTGTAAATCTACTGCTTAGATGGTGATTCTGATTTCACCATTGTGTTCCGTGCAAAATTCCAGTTAAAATGATTGTAAAATTCATATCATTCTGAAAAAATGAAAATCCTTCCTAGAGAATCTTCAAGAATCAAGGAATATTCTCTGACAATTTGTCTCGAAATGCATGCAAATCATGGTTCCACTAGATCGAGGCTCCATTTGTTTGGAACATTGTCATGTTTCTGTTGTGTTGCCTTCGTTCTATCACCTCCCCTAGTCGAATGAAAGAAGAGGTTTAAATAAGATATTTGTGGCAAAGTAAACAATGATTCCATTGTGGCACATTAGTCGTGCAGGAGTTTAGGAAGGTGGAGGTCGCAGTGTCAAACCCTTTGTCTCCCTCTTTGGTTCATTGTTGGCACATTTGTTTAATTGTTAACCTATACAGTGTTGGTTTGTTGGAGCATTTAATATGGGGTCGGGCGGGTTCGAGCCCCGCCAACCCCAGAATTGACTCTGGTGACATAGGCCATGGGGTGAGGTTCCCAATCAACCGAACCCCAACCCCTTATATTGCATAGTGGAGCGGGGGTGGCGGGGGTGACATCCTGCCCCCCATATTTTAATATTCTTTTATTATTTTAATAATAACTTTATATTTTTTGACTTTGATAAATTTAAGATTTATTAGGCAAACTAACCATCCCACAATTCACCCACCCATTGGTCAGATTTCGGTGACAGCTGCTAGTGGAATTTGTAGGTCCATTAACCCTGCTACTTGGCCAAGTCAACCCTGAACTTTTAATTGCTCTAACTTCTTCATACAAGCTCAGATTTGAGTGGTGTTCATACCGTTGGAATCAGGGTGACGAGCACTTCGATATGGTGCTAGTTTAGGAGCAATCTGACTGTTGAAAATGGCAACAAGAAATGCTAAAAATAGCATTGCTATAAATAGCAGTT